>OZJO01008755.1:0-48481 GCA_900406225.1 Acrobeloides nanus
TATTGAAACGAAAACACGAATCAGAATTTTCGTTTCAATAACCCAAAACAATGTTCAAATTGGATAATTTTGGTGTCGTTCTGTTCGTCTCATTTAGCTGTAAAAAATTGCTACAATGTTCATTTTATGAAAGTTTAAAAAATTGATGCAAAAATCGATTTTTCCTCAAAAAATTCAAAAAAGTTTGTGTATTACAACAAAGAGCCTGTGACAAATTCAAAATTTCAAACACAATTACCTCGAAAACTACAACGATTCAAGACATGACGTAAAAACAAAAAATGCTCATTTTTTATGATCTTTCCGAATATATAATTTTTTCATATGGTTGTAACTGACTGGACTGGTCCTATAATAATATATCAGGCCCGTCGGTTAAAATGTCGATAGGGTGTTATAGTTGTAGGACTTGTGGGTAGAACACGAATCACCCACGTGTTCACTATTCGAAGTGGGGTTGCTGTTGATATAACCTTGTTGGAAGTTATATACCTATAGTTGATGAAAAAAGGTGTCGTTACTCTAAATGCTATAACTTTTAATGGGAGAAAAAAGTAAAAATATCAAAATATTCTACAAACGCACGAAGAGCTTTCCAACGAGTGGTCGATGTCCATATTTCGCATTTTAGGAAACGTAAAAAATATGCCAAAAATCGTCGAAAATTCTCCAAAAACTATTTTTTACACGCTTCCCAAAATGCGAAATATGGACATTGACGACTCGTTGAAAAGCTCTTCATGAGTACAATCGATTGCAATTAAATTTTAATTGCAAATTGCAATTTTCCAAATGAAATTGTGAATTTTCTAATGCTCAGTCAGAGTCAATCACTTTCGTTTCAATTCACAAATACGTTTGAAAGTTTTGAACAAAATTTCAATACAAATATCTCAAAAGGGTTAAACTTTCAAGGGGTGGTGTAAAAATAAAAAATGAGCAGCAAAAATTTCTCTTCTCATATAAAAATAAATTTTCAGGTTTCGTTCAAAAGTTCTTTGGTCCTTTAACACAACAAAGGGATGCGTATGAAATAAATAAACTTGTATCAATGCTGTTTCTGGCCTGACGAACTTTTAAGCAATACCAGATTCTTTTTGGCATTTTGTTTTTTTAATTCAATATATATCAAAAAGATTGTTATTTATTAGTTTGAAAAAAAAGTAAAATCATACAAGTTTTTAGGACCCGTTAAAATGTGAAGTTGCTGGTGTAGTCATGCATCCGATGAATGGGGTAGTCTTAAAAGTCGTCTCCAGAAAATAAATTGTGGTTCACAGTAACCTTGATTATACTCTTCCTATAGGGGTAATTACTGCCAGGACTCGGTCTCCTTGATCTCAGAACGCCTCAAATCGCTCGGATTCGTATTTTTCGATTCGAAAACCCCCAGAACACATTTTTGGCAAAATTTGAAAATTCCAAGACGGGTGTTATAGGTGAAATTGAGTTGTGGGTATACACAATCTTCAAAGTGCCGTAGAAAATCGAAAATAAAGTTTTAAAAAAACCGTTCTGTGGCCCTTGTTAATGGCTAGCCCAATATGGTGTGTGATGTTTGTGAGGAAAATATGAAGCAACCATTTATTAGACTAACATGAGACCATTTAACAAGCAGCTAAAGGCAAAGGAAGAACAGCAACAGCTGTTCTTTAAGCAGAATAGAGACTACAAACTCTAGGGGCCATAGTTCGACAACTTTTTAGATCTAATGTTGCTCTCGCAAATACAAAAGGTTTTGTCGGAAAAGCTTTTGATTTGTGTGTCGGGAGCTGGAAATACGCAAGACACCCAGAATTATATTAAAATGAATTGATTTATTTTTTTAATAAAAAAAATAAAATTCACAAATAAACGAAAAAACTCCGTAGATGCAACTTTGAGTTGTAGTCCATCTTCCGTCTTCAACTTGCATATATGCGCACAAGTTTTGGCTTTGAGTACAGTCCATCGGCTTAGGCTTAGTACAGGTCCATCGTGATGGACCTGTACTATATAGAAATACTTTGCTAGGAAAATTGGTTATTACCCCTTATTTTGGACCCGTAGAATCTGAAAATGAAAAATTTTGTAACCCCCTTTGTAATGCCTAAAATTGCGCTTGAAAATGACCATTTTTAGCCATATTTGGCGTTTTTCTGGTCGGGGAATCGATTGCGCGCATTAACGAAGCATGAAAATGCTTGTCTGACCCTGATTCAGGGAATACAAGGTTTTTGAGGCCCTCTTGGTCTCCCCTTGAGGTCAGAAACTCGAATTTTCCAAAAGTTCTTTAAAATGATTGAAATTTAGTGTCAGGGGGTTTTTCGACATTAGAGACACGAATCTGAAGGAATTTTTTGATTTTGACCATGGGAAGGTACCCTGAGAGGGGTATACCCCGAAAGTGCCTAAAAAATTTGTAACATCTGAATAAGGATCAGGCAAGCATTTTCATGCCTTTCTATTTAATAGATCTCTTCGACTCCTCTTGTTTCATCTACGCCAATGATATTCTTTTTGTAACTTTATATATTTAATAACAATTTTTTAACTCAAAAAATAGATTAAAATCACACGGTACGGCAAAGTGTGTAAAAAATGGAAACTCGCGGAATCCGGTCGGAATCGTTTTATTCGCTTCAAAACACTCTGTTATACCTTTTTTGAGCCAAAATAGAGGTGTGCATTCGCGTTTCGTTGAGTTGTTATAATACCTTTCCATACGACTGGTTTTAAAAAAATTTTGGTAAAAAGTATTTGCCGCAAGCGGGATTCGAACCCGAGACCTTCGGCACCAAAACAAAAATCTGTGCTAGAAGTTGAGATACATGCATTTTTGTATATATGCCTTTAGTGCACATGTGTTTATTTTTGAAAAAATCTGAAGCAGGCCGAAAACCGTCTTGAAATGATACTATATTTGATTATTTCGATGTAAGAAACTCGAATCTGCTACTATCTTGCGCGGCCCATTCGAAAAACCTCTTTTCCGATCACACCTATTAAATAAGTACATGGAGCTATTGTGGATCGGGGGGGGGTCACCCCAGGGTCAAAAATGGAAAAAAAATTTTTTTCTAAATTTAAAAAAAAAGACATATTTAGGGGTAATTTTATGCGAAAAATCGATTGCGCGCATTCCCGAAGCGTAAAAACCTTTATTTGACCCTTAAAAATTGAAAAATACGTTTTTTCCAAATCTTGCATTATCGCAGGTACATGAAAAAAATTGAAGTTTTAGACATCTATCCGAAGTCAAAATCAACAAATGACTACAGATTCGGATAGCTCGCGTCACGAGCTATCCGAATCTACATGAATAAAAAAATCTGGACAAAATCATATTCTTGCTAAAAGTCGAAAACGCAACTTTAGGGTTAAAAGTTAACATTTCACACTAAAAGCTAAATCGCAGCGTAGCGCAGCGCAAACATAAAAAAAACGAATTGCCATATTGTAGCATCTATTGTGCTCTCTCCATCCCTAGTTCGCCACAAATTGCCGCAACATATTAGCAGATGTATGACATTTTTTATGAAAATGCTCATTTTTGACTATTTTCAAAAAAAGCAATTTCTGAGCAACTCAGATTAAAAATGTGTCTATATTAACTAAAATAAATGTTCTGCTAGGCGTGATTTACAAACTGCATAAAAAAAACTGAGTCAAACAAGCCTTTTTGAATTTTTAGATAGACATTTTCTTTAAAAAACCATGATTTTCTAAAACCGATGATTCCAGAAACTAGTGTTTCTCGAAACGGGCCGCGAAAAATAACCCTGGATTCGTGTTCCTCGCATAGAAAAACCCCTATATACTACCTTTCTATGCCAAAATTCGACCGGCCTCAGAATTTTTCAACACAGTAAACACATGTGAGTGGCAAGGAGCCGGAGACCCGATTTTGGTCAAAATGAGTGCACACCTTCCGGAATCATCAGAAACATTAAAATATGCGGTTTTAAGATGAAATAAAACGATTCCGACCGGTTTCCGCGAGTTTCCATTTTTTGCACACTTTGACGTGCCGTGAATCACAATGATTTTAAACAGAATGAAATCTTTTTCATTTTATTACATGGTGGTTGATCCAAATCTGACGCATTTATACTGCTCATATCGGTCACCTCTTCATATTCCATTTCAATCACCAAAGCATAAGAATCCGTTTCATGTAGCACACAACTACGCTTAACATACTGATTAAGAGGGCCATAGAAAGAGTAATGAAATTCTTGTGTTTCTAGGCTATATTTTACACGAAGTTGAGTGTTGTTTACAAATGTTTTTACAGCACCAAGAACACTGATAACTAAGGATTTTTTACGGGTTGTAAGTTCGAACTTTCCAAATAAAGAAATGGGGTTTTCATGCGTACGATATAGCTAAAAATTTTTATAAACAATCAATTATTTGCATACCTTAAACCATTGCCGGATAAAATCTCCACAATTTACATCTGAAGTTTTAAATTCGACAGTCACTCGGTTAGCTCCATTTAATTTGCCATTACAAGTTAAATTCAATACTTCGTTATTTGCTTTAAATTTCAGAACTCCAAGTCTAATTTCTTTCGTTGTCGAAGGCCATTGTACAATTTCGGGATTGGCACAGACTTCTCTTATGTATCTATTAGAACTGTCCGAATAGCCAAGAGCCAATTCATCGACTATGATGTAATTACCTAAAATAATTAGAATCATACAGTTTTTTACAGTATTTAAAAATCTCTTACCAAAAATTTCAAACATTTTTGAGCCATATCTTCCCGCAAAGATCTGTCCAAATCTTCCGCGAAATCTACTCTCAGTTTTCGTTGTAACAAGTTTCATCATATTCAATAAATTATTCAGACTATCCTCTGAACGACAATATTTAATTTGGATATAATCAAAAATGACATCATTCAAATTTGTCAATACTTCATCGACGGTCAGTTGCGAATACCGAGATGACACATCTTCCTCTTCCTTATCTTCCTCATCTTCATCTTCCTCTTCCTCATCTTCTTCTTCCTCATCTTCCTCATCCTCATCTTTCTCTTCGTCATCTTCTTCTTCCTCATTTTCCTCTTCCTCATCTTCCTCTTCTTCATCTTCCTCTTCCTCATCTTCCTCATCTTCCTCTTCTTCATCTTCCTCTTCTTCATCTTCCTCATCTTCCTCATCTTCCTCTTCTTCATCTTCCTCTTCCTCATCTTCCTTGATTTTGCTCAAGTTTTTCCCATCAAAGTTAATTGTATAGCTATATATATTTTCGGGTACATCTTTTGTCGCAGTAAGATGAATTCGATTGGGAATAACAAATAAGTATACAAAATGTCGAAGAGGCAAAATATTTTTGTGACGAATGATGACATTGTTCCAAAATTGGTTCACAAGTTGAATTCTTTCAATTTGATCTTTGTCCAAGAAAGAAAATACATTGCAGGTGATTTCAGGCGTAGTAAACATGTTGAATTGCAATTCTTACTTCTAAAAAAGTCGGAGTTGATTAACTTAGCAACAATTTTGACGGATTTATAATAAAAAATAATTGATGCCGTGTAATTTGAACAGCTGAAGGAATGCGTATGAAATAAATCAACTCGTATCAATGCTGTTTTTGGCTTGACGAACTTGGACTAAATATTGGGTTGTTCAATAAATAAGGTGCTATTGAGCGTTGCATCGAATCTTTACGAAAATAACTCCTCAGGGGGTTCTTCTAGACGGGGGAATCGATTGTGCACATTACCGAGCCGCAAAAAACTCCCCTGATTCTTATTCAAAAAAGGTATGTATTAAAGCGAAAATGAAACAAAATTCAGATTTTCACCGGAAAATTGACTTTCTAGGAGTTTATCTATGCAGGGAATCAATTGCGCGCATTTTTGAGGATTGAAAAATTTCACTGACACTGATTTAAGCGACTTATAAACGATTTTCATTATGAAACCTTTTTAGGGAGATACCCCGAGTAGATGTAACTTCCAGTGGCCAAAATCAAAAAATTTCTTCTGATTCGACTTCCACATGCCGAAAAACCCTCGAGTACAAAAATTCATACGATTTGGAAAATTTGTTATAAACTTTATTTTTTTATTCCTTGCTCCCCCAAGAGTTAAAATAGGATATTTTCGCGCTTGGCAATGCGCACAATCGATTCCCCGCTTTGAAACTTCTCTCCCCCCAGTGGGGCCATATCGTAAAGATTCGATGCAATGCTCAATAGCACCTTATTTATTAAACAACCCAATGGTGTCATCCAGATATTACGTAATCATTTGGGGGGGGGAGTCGGCTCTTCTCATAAAAATTGATTACGTTAATGCATTTTTGATGATTACGTTGGGGGAGGGGGGGGGGGGGGGGGGGGAATAAACCACCAAAAAGTTGATTACGTAATATCTGGATGACCCCAATATTAGATTCTTTTTGGCATTTTGTTTTGTGTAATTCAATATATATCAAAAAGATTTTACTGTGCAATTTTATCCGGCAACTCTTTATTTCAAATTATGTGTGTTTATGGACTGTCTTTTTAAATTGTAACGTATCATTTTGCTCATGTTTGAATTATTTACTTGTTTCACCATGTACTATATTGTTTTTTTAGCCTGAAGAAGTTGTTATACAACGAAACATCGCGAATAAATTATTCACTATCGCTAGTGATATCTTGATCTACCAATACCTTGTCACCTTACTTGATATCAAAAGATTGCTATTTCAATGTAAATTTTCAAAGCTCGGTACACTTAAAGAAGAGGGATCCAAAATATGTGAATTTTTTTTTTAATGATCGCTTTAGGGATAATTTTTGAGGGGAATCGATTGTGCTCATTCCCGCAGCGTGAAAAAGTTTTCCTAGTCCTGATTTAGGGAAGGAGGATATGTGTAGTGAAACGAAAATGATCTTGCCAGCCTAGCTAGTAAACTGGCAAGCTAGTTGGATAATAGACTATACTTTCTAAAATCCATATTTACCGAATCAAGGTCAGAGAAGAGTTTTCACATCTCGAAAACACGCGCAATCGATTTATCGCATAGATAACCCAATCGGATATCCATGAAAATGTAATATTAAGTAAAAATTCGACAGGTCAAAAACAGCATTGATACGAGTTTATTTATTTCTTATCATTCCTTTAGCTATTCAAATTACACAGCATCAATTATTTTTGATTACGAATCCGTCAAAATTGTTGCTAAGTTAATCTAGTGGTATTGATTTTGAGAAAATAATGTTTTGGTAAGATCCCAGAGATGAAACTGATTTTGCCGAAATGGCCAGCTCATTTTCAAACAGAAATTTGTCAACCTCTCGTTCAACTATTAAATGTGCTCGATATTCTACGTCTGAAGAAGTATTTTATGGCTTAAATTCAAATCAATAAATGACATGTTTAGGATAATTTTTTAAATTTAAAAAATTACGTACATGGAGTTTTTCGAGGCGGAGAATCGATTCCCGGTGTTATTTTTCTAATTTGAGTTCAGGGAAGAAGTGGAAATTGAAAAAATACATAAAAACCGGAAAAGCTGATTTTTGAGCTGCCATTACCAGACAGCTTTTAACAAACAAATTGTAAAATGTATTAGCATCAGTTCTGAAAGAATCAAGCTTCCGGACCGACAAACTTTTTTTGATCAAATTTTTAATTTTTGTTTGCATAACATTATAGTTCGTAAAGTTTTGAGCAACTTTTGTTTTTGGGGACCCATTAGATTCGTTCATTGGTTGGAGATTGACTTAGTACCAAGTTGAAGACTAGGGTTTTTTGGTCTTGCAGGTAAGCCGAACCTGAAAAAATTCTATATTTTTTTAATTTCCCGCCATTCCCTGATTTTCAGGGATTAGCGGGAATTTAAAAATTTTTTAAATTAAAAATCGTCAACTTCAAACGCGATTATCTCGACAACGATAACGATTCAGAATTTACTGTAAAAACAAAAAATACTCCATTTTTTTAATGAATTTTCCGAATATATTGGGTTGTTCGGAAAGTCTTGCTCATTTTTTTTAAAGTTAATAGTTTATTCTCGGTCGAAAAATTTTTTTTGCCAAAACAGCCTATATAGGGGTAAAATTATGCGAAAAATCGATTGCGCGCATTCCCGAAGCGTGAAAATGCTTCCTTGACCCTGATTCAGGGAAATCGGTGTATTGAAGCGAAAATCAAACATTTTCGGATTTTTATGAGAAAACTGTCGATTCTTAGGTTTTTCTATATGAGAATCGATTGCGCGCATTCCCGAAGTTTGAAAATGCTTCGCTGATTCAGGGAAATGAGTTTTTTGTATTTAAGCGAAAATATGAAAATTTTGGATTTTTCTTCTAAAATCATCGTTATAAGGGTTATTTTACGCGAGAAATCGATTCAGCGCATCCCCGAAGCGTCAAAATGCATCCTTGACCATCGTCCTTGGAAGATTATGTTTCTACCACAACGCTTTGGGATACGCTAAATCGATTCAATTTTTCGCATAATTTTACCTCGCATAAAATAACCCTTATAACGATGATTTTAGAAGAAAAATCCAAAAATTTTCATATTTTCGCTTCAATACGAAAAACTCATTTCCTTGAATCAGGGAAGCATTTTCAAACTTCGGGAATGCGCGCAATCGATTCTCCGTATAGAAAAACCTAAGAATCGACGGTTTTCTCATAAAAATCCGAAAATGTTTGATTTTCGCTTCAATACACCGATTTCCCTGAATCAGGGTCAAGGAGCGTTTTCAAGGTTCGGAAATGCGCGCAATCGGTTTTTCGCATGAAATTATCCCCAAAAATATGATTTTGAAGGAGAAATTTCAAAAAAATTTTTATTTTCGCTTCAATATACACATCTATTTCCCTGAATCAGGGTCAAGGAAGCATTTTCACGCTTCGGGAATGCGCGCAATCGATTTTTCGCATAATTTTACCCTTATATAGGCTGTTTTGGCAAAAAAAATTTTCGACCGAGAATGGCCTATTATCTTTTAAAAAAATGAGCAAGACTTTCCGAACAACCCAATATATAAATTATGGCAAATTTCGCTAATCTAAAGAATTTTCAATTTTTGATCTTAAAGCTTCATACTGGGAAAGTACCCCAGAAAATCCGACCTGGCCAAAAACGAAAAGTAATTTGTATAGGTCCATGCAAGAGCTAAAAATGTGGCCAAAAATTTCCGCACAGACAAATTTTTCTGGGGTGCCACGGCTAAAAAATTGAAATTTTGACCTATAAAAAATCCGGGGTTTTTCGCGTATTTTCAATTTTTTTAATTTTTCTTAAAAGTTTGACATAGAGGCGTCGAGATAATATTTGTAGTTCATGTTTCAAGGAATCTAGCGAGCCCAAGACCATCAAATCGGATTTAACCTCACTGGGTTATGTGCATTACAAAAAAGAGTAAAATTCGGCAAAATGTCGAAAATTGGGTACCCTGTATCTCGGCAGGGCTAGACTTCCGCAATAAAATTCTTGCACTTTTTCCAATAAGTATCATGTATACTTCAAGATTGTTGTAGTTTCAAAAATTTTTGAGACACTTTTTTTCTAGGTCCCCCTACTATTGATCAAAAGTCGAATCTTATAGATAGGATGTCTTAATAGGTCTCTTCGATTCCTCCTATTTGGTATTAGTCTACGCCAATGATATTATTTTTGTAACTAAATATTGAATAAAAAATTTTTATCTCAAAAAATAGATTAAAATCACAATGATTTTACACAGAATGAAATCGTGTACATTTTATCACATGGTGGTTGATCCAAATCTGATGCATTTATACTGCACATATCGGTTGCCCTTCCATATTCCATTTCAATCACCAAAGCATACGAATCCGTTTCATGTAGCACACAACTACGCTTAACATACTGATTAATAAAGTCATAGCAAGAGCTATGAAATTCTTTTGTTTCGAGGCTATATTTTACACGAAGTTGAGTGTTATTCAATAATGTTTTTACAGCATCAAGAACACTATCGGCTAAGGAATAATTGGTGATTCTATCTTCGAACTTTCCAACTAAAGAAATGGGATTTTGATGCGCACGATATAGCTAAAATTTTCTATAAATAGCAAATTATTTGCATTTTTGGCTCTAGTGCACTTTAGGCGACCAATGAATTTTTAGGTGACCAATGAGTTTTTAGGTGACCAATGAACTTTTAGGTGACCAATCAAAAAATAGGTGACCAATCAAAAATTTAGGTAACCAATCAAATATTAGATATCCAAATAATTTTTTCATATTGCAGTCAAATAACGGTTCTATTGCACTTTAGCCGACGTTTAACCGCCCAATAGAGTCTTTAACCGTCCAATCAAAACTTTTACCGTCCAAACAAATTTTTAGGCTTAGGCCAATACATAGGCTTAGGCTTAGGATTAGGCCTAGACTTAGGCTTAAGCCTAGACTTAGGCTTAGGCCTAGACTTAGGCTTAGGCCAATACTTAGGCCTAGGCTTAGACTTAGGCCTAAACTTAAACCTAAGCCTAGGCTTATGCCTAGACTCAGGCCAATACTTAGGCCTAGGCCTAAACTTAGGCCTAGACTTAGGCTTAGGCCTAAGTCTAAGCCTAGGCCTAAGCCCAAGCCTAAGCCTAGGCCTAGGCCTAAGCCTAGGCCTAAGCCTAGGCCTAAGCCTAAGCCTAGGCCTAAGCCTAGGCCTAAGTCTAGGCCTAAGTCTAGGCCTAAGTCTAGGCTTAAGCCTAAGTCTATGCCTAAGTCTATGCCTAAGCCTAATTCTTGGCCTATTTTCTTTTGCATTATTGATTGGTCATCTATTTTTCGATTGGTCACCTAAGTTTTTGATTGGTCACCTATTTTTTGATTGGTCACCTATTTTTTGATTGGTCACCTAAAAGTTCATTGGTCACCTAAAAACTCATTGGTCACCTAAAAACTCATTGGTCGCCTAAAGTGCACTAGAGCCGCATTTTTTGATGGAAGGCCAGTGGCGTAGCTATGATTTTTGTTGAAAAATTATTTTTACCAATTTAAGTCAAAAAATCTAAAATTTTTCTTGAGATTACCTATGATTTGGCTTTATTTTTTTGCAAAATTAAACAATGATTGTTAGTTACCGAACATGCAAAAAGTCGTATCTATTTTTCTATCAGCTTTTTATTGGTAAGCGGTAAGATTCTGGGTTTTTTGGTGTCCTGAATACGATAAAAGCAAAAGTTTTTGTTCCCGAATTCATTTTGAGCGAAATCCAGAACAGGTTTACCATTTTGTTTAGAAAAGAAATCATACAAATCCGACATGTTTTCTAGGAGATAAAGACCATATCTCCTAGAAAACATGTCGAATTCGTATGATTCCTTTTCTAGACAAAATGGTAAACCTGTAGCTACACAATGAGTGGCCGATCATAAAAGCAGATATCAAAAGTTATACTCATTTAAAATGCTACATATATTCGTGGAACACCCTGTATGTAGCAATCAAATGACACCAAAATCATTTCTTAGCTCTTTCAGGTTGCGGAGGTATTCATAAAAATGTCCAAACTTCTCTGTCTAAAAAAATAACCCAATGACCCTGACGAAAATGGACGTTTGGACATTTTTAAGAATATCTCCACAGTCTTAAAGATCTAGCAAACATTTTTGTATGCAATTTTTCAGAAACATGTTCAAAAAATTTAAAACATTTTTTAAAGATATCATTTTTTCCTTGGTTGTTCATTCATTTTTTATCCACAAATTGAAATCATAGATCATTGTTAAAACAACCCCTACACATTTTCCATCTTTCGTTATAAAACAATTGGTTTATTTGCATACAAAGAAAAAATCAATTTTTATCTTTAACACTATACTTTGCCAGTTATAAAAGCCGCTTATATGGGGTTATAAATTGCTGTTCATTCCTTGTTGATTACGCTTTGTTCTTTACTCTCTTGCTGAGCTAGCAGTTTTTATGGGCCATCCTTCCAAGAATTTTATGGCCTATTTGTACATTTGTACATTTTTGTCTAAAATAGAGTGTTGAAAAGAATTAAAATCAATATGCCTTTTTGTTAGTTATTAAAGTATAAAAATGGAGCAAGAAAATATCCCTAATAAAATTAAACGCCATGCTATTGGCAGACCTGCTATTATCGGCTCATTATACAATGCTACAAAAGACATCTTATATGATGAACAACTATATGTTGTTTCTGAAAATGAGCTTATTGAAGAAGTAAGTGGTAAAAACCTTGATGATATATTAATTCCATTTGAATTGTCTGACTTAAATGCGAATCCAATGAAAAGACTTTTTGATGTAGACAATGACACACATGTAAGCAATATTAAGAGATGCTAACCAGTTAAATGGATTGTTCTAGGTCAGTATGCTTTGTGAACTTAATGAACCATTTTCCACCTTCTATGAATCATTTATGAGTAAAGGACTTTTGTTAAATACAACAAATCAACAATGGAAAAGCATTGATGCTGGTCTCGTTTTTAATTTTACTACAAAAGTATGATAAAAGTTTTTAATGGGGCGGAAAAACTTTTTTCGCTATTACGTGATCAGGAAAGCGTTTTCAAGATTTTTCAAACTGGACAATCGATTTCTCGCATAAAAATACCTCTATAGAGTCATTTTGGGAAAATATTTGTAAATTACAAACAAATTTTTTTGTCAAAACATCACAAAAATACGGTTTTTAATGGCTCACACTGTTTTTGTAGAATGAGCAATTTATGAACATTAGTGACATTGGGGTTTACGAAGAGTTCCATGAAAAAGCTATATTAAAATGCTCGGAAGCTACGCATGTTATTGTTGGTATCCAATATGGTGTAACACTTATAGTTAAAGCTTCATGCAATCTACAAATTATGGATGAACCGGAAGAAGGTCGGCGAGCCATAAAGGTATACTAGTATAAGAAATGTAAATAATGGATAATATATATTTTCTATTTAATACCCTTCAATTTACTTTCTTCCTGATATAACCCTTTAATTGTGCAGGAGATCCATTCATTCATATATGAAAAACCTGTGACCCTAGACTCCAAAATACGAAGTGGTCCAAAACATAAAGGTCCCCCCTTATGATTTTTTTTCGAAAAATTCCAAAAATTTTTGGAAAAATCATAAGGCTGCCCTCTTATGTTTTTTCGTATAAAGTCACGAAAAACGACTACTTCGTGCGAAGTCATTAAAAATACCACTTCGTTCTAAGTACTTAGCACTCAAACTGTCAAGCGCGCCAAACATTCATTTTGGTTCAGTTTTTTGCGCTGAACACGATCTGCAAAAATTTTTGAAAAAACTTACTTTAGGTGGGTCTAGAGCCCTATCTTTACATATACCTTTTTAGAAAAATATCTTTTTAGAATTTTGAGCATATCTCCTCGTAGGAATTGTTTGAGAGATGGTTGACCACTTATTTGAAAGGTGAGAATCTATCCTACAACTTTTGAGAAAAAATAGAAAGTTTTCGCTTCAATAAAGAGTTATACTCAAATCTTTGAGCATACCCTAATTTCATTACCGGGTTTTTGACAAAGATCGGCATTTTTGGCCCGGTTACGGAAATTTTTGTCAAGGACAGTTATTGAAATATTTGTAGTCCAGGCTTCAGGAACATATTGGTATATTGGGTTTAGTATGTTAGTGCAGAAATTTTCGAGTTAAAGCTAATTTATTCTTGAAAAATGGTGATTTTTCGATATTTTTAGCTTAGCAAAATCCCAAAACCTATGTTAACTTATTTCTTTTTGCCAAAAAATGAGTTTTACCGTTTTAGACTAAGGCCAACAATTTCAGATCATTTTAGACCAATTTTGAAAAACTTTATTTTTGGGTCCAGATTCGTGGTCCAGGTTCAGAGCAAAAATGGTAGATTTTTAAGGCATTAAGATATTCGCTCAAAAGCGATCAGAAATTGTTGACCTTAGCCTAAAACGGTAAAACAACTTATTTTTTGACAAAAAGAAAGTTAACATAGGTTTTGGGATTTTGCTAAGCTAAAAATATCGAAAAATCACCATTTCTCAAGAATAAATTAGCTTTAACTCAAAAATTCCTGTACTATCATACTAAACCCAATATACCAAAATGTTCCTAGGAGTTTGGACTACAAATTTTTCAATAACTGTCCTTGACAAAAATTTCCGTAATCGGGTCAAAAATGCCGATCTTTGTCAAAAACCCGGTAATGAAATTAGGATATGCCTCAAAGATTTGAGTATAATTTTTTATTGAAGCGAAAACTTTCTAGAGGTATTTCGATAAAAGTTGTAGGGCAGATTCTCACCTTTCAAATGAATGGTCAACCATCTCTCAAAACAATTCCTACGAGGAGATATGCTCAAAATACTAAAAAGATATTTTTCTAAAAAGGTATATGTAAAGATAGGGCTCTAGACCCACCTATAGTGAGTATTTTTCAAAAATTTTTGCAGCATCGTGTTTAGCGCAAAAAACTGAACCAAAATAAATGTTTGGCGCGCTTGACAATTTGAGTGTTGAAAACGATCACTTCGTACGAAGTCACAAACCCAAATTACGAAGTGGTATTTATCGTAAGGGGGACCCTTATGTTTTTTCAAGATTTTAGCTTCTTATGACGAATAGGGTGTGACTTCCACACCCTTTTTCACGTATGCATTCATTGACTTCTAGTTAGCAGAAGGAGTCCTAAAATATAGGAGGTAAGTTGTTGTGCAAAGCTCAAGATAACACCTATGTCTTTGCCCTAAACAATGGCTATTTCGACATTTATATATGCGTTTTAGACCTGCTTAGCCATTTTAAAGTCCGAAAACGTAACGACTGAAGATAGGCTACACTTAGAAAACATATTAACATATACAAAACCAAGCAGACTAAACTTGGAATTGTTTGCCGATAAGATTTGCATAAAGTGTTCCCCCACAACTATTGACGATTTGAACAATTTTAATGAAGAAATTCAAAAAATTATCATGAATTTAAAACAACAAAATAGCTGGCCGCAGATTTTATTTCTTCAGCCAATCTCATTGTTTAAACATTTGTTGCAATCTGCCATTACACCCAGTTATATTGAGCCCGAAGTGGGCATTACTAAAAATTTAATTGATGTTTTATTAACTCTAAAACAGAGAAAAGCTGATTTACAAGACTTGAAAAATTTGTTTAAATTTTTCGATTTTTGTATACCACTAAATGTTATAAACCAAGTTGCTGATTATAATAATCAATACGAGCAAAGTTTTGTGAAAATGACAAAGCAAATCGGAGAGTTTGTTGTTAGCGTACGAAGTGGGGGAACCAAAGAATTTACAATAGATCATAAGAAAGTGTGTGATGATGTGGATAGCTTCTTATTAAAATACGAAAACTTTAATAATAAACTTACATTTGTCCGGCAATTTTTTAAGTCTTCGTATGGTAAAAAACAACGTTTGTATTTTCACGAACAAGGCCCACATGAGCAATTAAACAATTTGAATGACTATTACATTTTCTTTTTCAAATGGAGTCTACAAACAGTTGAATTGCAAGCGCATCTCAGGCTATTTATCAGATATATGTATGAAATTAAAGAAGCTTGCGTTGTAGCAGACTTAGATATGTGCCCAGTTTTACTCAACAATCTAAATGGAATCAAAGAAAACTCATTATGTCATCACTATTATGGCCAAACTAACTTTGAAGTGTTAGATAAAGATCGAAAAATTAAAGAAAAGTGTTTTGCAAAGCCACTAACTCCATGTGAAAATTTTGAAGAAAGGCCCGAAGCAATTGCACAAGTTTATATACCTTGCCCAAGAAATGACTGCGTAAAAGATAAACGGTACTGGTACTGTTATTGGTGTTTGTGTTTACTAGAATATGGATATGACTCATATTTTTATTGCAATTGCGGAAGGGCTAAGGCCAGCTCATACGTATTTTGTTGCACTTATCCTATTCATAGGAATTACAAACAATTCGAAGACGAACTAGAATTGAATGCGCATCTAGATAGATTAAATCCAATACAAGAAACCACCATTTTAATATTAGGTGAAACAGGTGTAGGAAAATCAACTTTTATCAATGCATTGACCAACTATTTACAGCAGGTAAATTTAATCGAAAGTGATCAACCAATCATACCCCAAATTCAAATCCCAGTTTCATTTACGATTATGGATGAAAATTACCAAGAAAAACTAGTAGAAATCAACTGCGCTAATGAGGATAAACGTAATGTTGGAGAATCGTGCACACAAGACATTCGAACATATAGCCTTAAAAACGCTTCCCATTGTTTTCGGTTTATTGATACACCCGGTTTTGGTGATACACGAGGTCTAGAACAAGATAAGTGTAATGCTGAAATGATCAGCGATTACATCCAAAATTTGACAGAAATACATGGCATATGTTTTATATTGAAACCAGATATTAGTCGATTAACTCAATCATTTCAATATGTTTTAAGTGAGCTAATAAGGCAGCTTGATAAACGAGCTGCTCGTAACATCAATTTTTGCTTTACGTATTGCCGAAATACTTTCTACCGACCAGGCTCGACATACAAACTTTTGGAAAGTTACATAAATGAAATAAACTCACAAAAAGACTGGGAAATACCGATTAGCCAGAAAAATGTCTTTTGTTTCGATAACGAAGGGTTTCGTTATGCTTGTGCCAAATATAAAGATATCGAATTAGACGAAGACGAATTAATTTCATATAGTAAAAGTTGGAAAAATGCTGTTAATGAAACAGAAAGATTTTTGAAATACTTCAAAGAAATCGATCCTTATGAAGTGCAAAAAGATATTACTGAAGCGAAAGCTCGGAATATTGCGATTAATTTATGCAATCCGCTTATTGATACACTGGAAAATTTAGTGGAAAATCTTGTGCTAGCACGTGAAGATTTTGAGTTATTAAAGCGATCTAAAAGTCGTTCATCCATCGATCTAAGAAACATGATTTTAAAATGGTTTCCAATCAAACTAATCAAACCAAATAAAGTTATACTTAAAAATTTATTGTGTACAAACGACTTCGAAATATTGCAAATTGATCCTCGTACAGATTTATTACATGCGGGCAGAAGAATTTGTCACACATGCGCAAATTGTAAAAGCAAATTTGTTCGAGTCCCTAAAGACAGAAACATACAAGAATGTCTTGTTTTTCAGCTAAACACATTTTTTAAGTGTTCTGTTTGTGGGTGCAATTGGAAAAAGCATATAATAAGTAACCATATAGTAAGCAAGGCATTGAAAAAACAAAAAATTCCATTTGAAGAAATAAGTGAGGAACTGGATCTACAATTGGATAAAAAAATCCAACTATTGAAGGAGGAAATAGAAAAGATTTTAAAAACTTGTGTTAAATTAGGCATTTTTCTAAAGCCTAAAGGTTACAAAGGCGATATGTTTAATCAAACTTTAAAACCTATTGCGCGTACAGCTAAGCATATTGCGCGTAAGCATATAAACAACGAAAGCATGATTCAAAAAAGTAGTCAGCTAGACATGCTTCTTGTTAAGTACAAAGAAGATCGTGAACAATATCTTAAATACTATGAATCAAAGCCTCATGAGTTAATCCGTTTAGAAGACATTTCAAAATATCAAGATCAAATGTTTGCTTTGAAACATTCTGGCACATTAATTAAAAGCCTTTCTGATTTTAATGAAAAAATAGAAAGAGAATTTGCATACGAAAAAGAAGTAACAACGAACTTAACAATCTGGGATAAAATTTTAAATCATTTTTAGTATATTTCAATTTTTAAATATTTTATATTAAAAGTTCAGCGGACGAAAATACTAAAATGTAGTGGAAAAAATTTTTCTTAAAGATCCATGGTCCGCCAAAAAATTTTCTTAAAGATAACTAAACTAGATCCAATAGAAGTTTTGTGACATAATTGGCTGATTTTTGTTACTCTGCCGTTTTTGGTATGAGAAACATGATGGCACTAATATTTTTCATAAAAAATATTAGCGTCGTCATGTTCCCCATACCAAAAAACCTCCTGTAAAACAAAAATCAGCCAATTTGGTCAAGGGTTGTATGACTAGTTTGGATCCAGTTTAATGGTGCCATGGACCTTTAATTAAGGGGAGTCCAAATCCTTACCCATTCTAAAAAAATTTTTCTCAAAATTTTTTCTGAACATTTTTGTCCAATCGGGGGAAAATTTTTTCTAAAATAGGTATGGGTTTTGACCATACAAGGGCAAGGGGTCCGGACAATCACAATTTTGCGAGGTTGGATGCACACATGCACAAGGTCTTACGTCAAAATTTTCAATACTACATATTTTTTCGATTTGTCGACTTTTTTTTTGGTCAACATAACGTAAAATTCGTAGTATTGCCCGCCGGCCAAATACTACATATTTGTCAATTTTTTCCCAAATTTTGCGAGGTCCCCCTCTAATTTTTGCCAATTTGCGAGGTCCCTCCCTCTAATTTCGCCAATTTTCGACGTGACTGTCCGACCCCTTGCTCATGTATGGTTTTGACCTCTTTAAAATATTTTTGTTTAATGTAATAAAAGTTTTTGTATTCATTAAATTTTATTTTATACTTTTGAAAAAAGTTATTTATATTTGTTCATATTATTTAACTTTAATTAATTCTTTAGGTGGTTAAATAAAATGCCAACTAGGCAGGCTTTAGGCCGCAGCATCAATATTGGTGGTCTGTATGATGCGGTCAATGAAAAGGTTTGTGAAGGTAATATCATACATAAATCACATAGTGTTATAATGGAAGATGCGCATGATGTGACTGTCGAGGCTATTTATTCTTTGATGAGTAACGAACTTTTTCAAAGTCTAAAGATAGAAGACGAATTGAAGGTAAATTTTAAAAAATTGAAATATTAAAGATACAGTGCACGTTCGATAAACTTTTGGTTGCAATGTTTTTGCTTCAATACACAAAAAAATTCAAATGTTTCGAAGAAATTTGCGGGAAATTGATTTTCGTTGCACAATTTCTATTTGTTTTACATTTTGTTGTTGTTTTTTCATTGATTTCTCGTTTTTTGTAGTTTTTGAAAAAAAGGGACATTGTGTATATTTTGTAAAAGAAAATATGCAAAAACAACTTGTTTCTATCGAATTCCAACGTTGGTATTTATTACAGCCCTTACAAAAGTATGACACTGAAAGATTCATCACCATAGTTGATTTTTTCGTTGTTTTTATGGATGTTCCACAAATGTGACAATGTTTTAGAAGAATATCTAACTGATCTGAATCTACCAAATAATATTTATGCTCATTTTCAATCTTTTTCAAAATTTCTTTTAAAAATTTGAATTTTTCTGTGTATTGAAACGTTGCAACCAAAATTTTATTGAACGTGCACTGTACCTTTAAATCGATAAAAGTTGTTTAAAAATACAGAAGTTTAATAATAATTGCAGGATTTAAAAAATTCATAAAAATTGAGACTTACAAGTGAACCGTTAGTTTTGTCACAAATTTTTTTATGAAACCAAGTGTAAACGAATGATTATAGCTCAAAACATTTAAAAATGGCAAATTTTCGTAACTTTCATCACAATGGCCTCTTTTAATAGAGAATGTTTTTTAAATGGGCAAAAACAAATGACGCAGATCGAACTCGAGCCTAGGTCCTTGTCGTAAAAGAAGGCGACACAAACACCCGCCCAACCTTGCTTTTTAATCTAAGTTTTAATTTCTAATGAACTGAAAACAAGTTTTTTTCTGTTAAATATCAACTTTACGATTTGAAAATATTATTTTTTAAATTTTTTCAAAACTTTCATCAAAATTTATCAATTTTCTAAAAAATCATTTTTGATCAAAAATCTTATTTTAAGTATTTTCATCAACTTGATAATTATCATAATTAAAGGTTGTATGACAAAGTTCATTTTTGATTTTAACGTTTATAAGCGGTCCGATCGTAGCGGAGCCGGGTCACCTGACTAATCTCGTTTAAAAAAGGCCATTGGGAAGAAGGTTCGTCATTTTTAAATGCTTTGAGCTATAATCATTCATTTACACTTGATTTCATAAAAAATTTTGTGACAGGACTAACGGCTCCCTTGTTAACCCGATGCGGCTTTTTGAGGTGTCAATATATATTAGGTTGTCCCATAATTCTGAATTTTTAAATCATGTACGTATTATTGAACATATTGTATGTCGTATGGAGATTTAAAAAATTTTAATCCTGAAAGTTTTAGCTAAGTTTATTAAGTGGGATATTGCAAGTTGATAAACTAAAACATCCATGGAAAGAATTGTTATCTTACGATGCGGATGATTCCCTTGATGCTAGTGCTATACTTGCTGTAACATTTAAAACACAGGCATGTAAAATAAAATTTAAAAAATATTCAGATTTGTTGAAAATCTTAGCAAAAAGCTTCAAATATTTTTCGTTTTATATAATTGTAGGCGAGGTCCTCCTAGGGGTTAAATAAAATTCTCACTACGCCTCTGTTTACGTTAATGATTAATTTTAGAAAGAAGTCCTGACTAATCTTAATCAAGAACAAAAAGCAATTTCTTTAAGCAATATAAAAAGTTCTAAACAATTACCAACGCATATTGTTACCAAAATAACTTATGGTGCCGTGGTATTTGCAAGATTTTCTGAAACTGTTGATAACATTAATGAAATGTCAAATGCGCAAGCGAGAATCAAAGTACCGAAAATATTGTTACAGGGTGGCGCAAAAGTTCGGTCCAAATTATGTTTATATGCGTTTTTGTTCATATTTTTTATAGAGAATTTTTGTGGAAAAGGTTTTCCCGTGGGCAAGAAGAACTTACGAGCAGTGAAATCGGAACTGGGTTTTCCATCAAGAAGGAGCTCCATCACACAAGGTCGAGGAAACACAGGAGTTAATCAGAGGCAATGTTCCGGACTTCATCCAAGTCGACATTAGCCCACAGCGTAACAACGGAGAATGGTCACCTAATTCACCCGATTTAAACGTGATGGACTTCTCAATCTGGAGCATCTTGGAGGCGGAAGCATGTTCAAAGCCCCATCAGTCGATTGAAGCGTTGAAGTAGAGTTTAGTGAAGGCATGGAGCGCTATCCCCAGGACATATAAACATAATATGGACCGAACTTTTGCGTCACCCTGTACAATCATACCTCTGAATCACACCGTAACAAGTCCGCCTAACGAAAAAAACTAAGGGGATAAGCTTATTGTCAGCGAATTTCTGAGGCGGCTTTCAAGAATATTTCCGAAGCGCCGCAAAAAAACACAAGTGTCAAAAATTTTTTGGTTACCGCTCAAAATGTTTGTAAATTTTGAAACAAATTTATCCACACGAAACGTTGTGTAGTCGTTTGTTATATAGTAAGCTTAGAATATGATCCATTTGTGGGCACCCCACCCCTAGTTTTAGTAGAGACCCAGGACCCCCGTTCTCTTGGTTTATTTCAATAAAAAATTTTAAAAGATGTAAGAAAAGGTTCCGGATTTTTTAAATTTGTACTCGATGCTTTATGCTTACAAAAATACGGAACGGCACGATCAAGCTCCCCACAGGTCAAGAATCAAAATAGCTCTCATCATTTTGTATATAAAAGTTTTTAGGTTTTTATTGAAAATCTTAAACATCGAATAAAGAAGAATTTTCCATCCAGAAATTCAGTAGCAACTACCCCAGGCCAACCAACAACACCAGGCGAATACGAGAAAGAAACAAAATTTCTGATAACTTTAAAGACTTTTGGATCAACGCATGGTCTAGCTTTAAACACGTTTGATAAGCCAAAAAAGGACGGAGAACAACCAAAAACAGCTATTGAATTTGTTGATTATTTAACAAAATTAAGCATGCATTTAAAATCAAGTCCTGGCTTGCCAATAGAATATACTTTGACAGAAATTTCTTCGTTACAAGAATTTTTGGCGCATGTAAAAATTCCCAAGCCCAAATATAACTTGATCGATGGAAATGTAATCAAAGAAATTGTTCAAATGTATGATAGTTTCCTTCATGGGCAACATTTGATAAATCAAACTTTGACGGAGCTAAAAAATAGGTGCGAAAAATTGCAACACATGAACGCTAAAAAGGTTATCCGTATAGATATTGAAAAGCTGAAAGAGATTATTTTAAAAAGAAACGATCAATGGGAATTTAAAAATACTGAGCGAAGGTTGACTATTTTTGATGTAAGGTTGGGAAAAGAGAATGACAAAATTTTACAAGATATAGTAACTAAGTTTTATCTGTCAAACTTGCCGCTTGAACAAGCCTTGGAAGAGCTAAAAAAATTCGAGCAGTTAAATAATAAGCTTAAATATATAAAAAATATTGAAGAGCATAAAGGCATTTTTGTGAATGCTATACCTGATGTTGAAATATATATAGCACAGAATCCCCAATTCAACTATTATGTTTTCTTTTGCTCATGGGCGAATCAAACTGGAAGATTTTCCATAACATGCCGGCTATTCAATCGATTACTATCGACGGACTTGAAATGCATCTTTGTAGATCTAGATTGTTTTGGAAAGGTTGTTTCTTCCAAGCAAAACACCCTTTCGCTTTATACGAACGGTAAGGTTATAGATAATTTAATTGAAAATGCTATCACAAAATCTTCTACTCCAATAGCTGTTTCTGACCAATATGAGCCTTTTCATCAAGTATTCATGAATAAAACTGATCTAAATTTGCCTTGCCCAAATTCCAAACTTTTTGGCGGCCCTTGTTCAGAAACTTATTACAATTGGTTATGCAGTTCATGTTTTGAATCAATAAAATATGGATTTGATAATTACTGCTACTGCGGTTGTGGCAAAGCGCCTTTAACATCATTTAATTTCAATTGCCACCAAAAGATACATGCGCATACTGGATCTCTATTCCCAGATTCAAGAATAGAAGAACTAAAAAATAAAATGAAGCCAGAGAAATGCTACAATATTTTGGTAATCGGAGAAAGCGGAACCGGGAAATCTACATGGATTAATGCGATGGCCAATTATTTAAGTTTTCAGACTTTTGAAGAAGCCTTGGAAAAAGAACCAATTTGTATTTTACCATTTTATCAATCATATACTGATGCTGACTATAACTGTCATGAAGTTGCAATTGGTTTTGCAAACGATTTATATAAATCGGGTGAATCCTGCACCCAAGATCCAACATCACATGTTTTTGATATCAAAGGTACAAAATTTAGAATTATCGACACACCAGGTGTAGATGATACACGTGGTGTCGAGCAAGATCGATTAAATTGCGATAAAATCTTGGCTTTTCTATCATCTTTAAAAGAACTGCATTGTATTTGCTTATTGTTGAAAACCAACAGCACACGCCTTACAAATTCATTCAAGTATACATTAAACGAATTGCTCTTGCATCTGCATAAAGATGCAGCTAGAAATATTGTTTTTGGAATAACTCATACCAAAGGCTCTGGTTATAGACCAGGACCAGTTCACGGCACACTTCAAGCTTATGTGAGTTCTCTTGAAAATTCTGGCATAAAAATTAAATTGAACAAGGACACTATATATTGCTTTGATAATGAAGCTTTCGGGTATTTTTGCTTACGTATGGAAGGCATTATCGTGAATAAAGATGAAGCGGATATTTACCGTGTAAGTTGGACAAAATCGAAAAAGGAAACTGATAGATTTCTGGAATTTGTCAAAAACTTATCACCGCACAAAGTTGCCGATACACTTATGTTAAACGAAGCTCGTGAACTGATTCTAATTTTAAGAAAGCCTGTCGCTGATATAACAGAAAATATTTCGGAGAATATCGATTTAATGCGGCAAAACCTTGAAAAAATTGTGAATGGTGAAATTGTTAACGAATTGGAAGAGATTGTGATTGAAGTCTGTCCATTGAAAAATGGTCGGACGGTTTGCAGAAGCCCTAAGTGTACTCAAAAGGCTATCATCGAAAAAACGAATTTAAAAGTAACTAATTTTAAAATTTGCCATCCAAAATGCAATTGGTTGTGTTACAATAGTGGAGGAACCCATCAAATACCCGATTTGTCCATTAAATCCTGCTGGGTGTTTCGTTGGTTCATTTTGGGGACAGTTTCTTGTAAACAATGTCATTGCCCATGGGAAGACCATTTCCATATAACATTTGAGCAAAAAAAAGTGCTAAAGAAAGTTTTTATGCAGTTAATTCTTCGTGAAAGTTTATATATAGAGGATGGAAATGATAAAGAACAAAAACAAAAAGAGAATATCCGAAATTCATGTGTTAAGATTATTAACCAATACGAGCAAGAAGTTAAAAGGATTTTAGAAATATTTGTACAATTTTCGATATTTTTAAAAAAGAACTCGATAATTGCATACAATGATGCATTTGAAGAGCAAATCAAAACAGCTATCAAAACTGAAGGTCATGAACGTGAAAGAAACAATATTAAGTTAGAGAAACTTGAAAATTTTTTAAAGAAATACCAAGAAGACCAACAAGAGCTGGAAAAGAATCTGGAACAAATAGACAGTGGAGCTAAAATTCCAACCGCTGAAGATATTGTTAATTATAAAGAAGAGTTGTTTAAAATGAAATGCCGTGGAAAGGACATAAAAAATTTATATATTAACACGATCCAAGGACGCCAAATGCATCTTAATTATTCAGAAACAATCCATAAAATTGATACAAATCTAGTTGACGATGTTCTTGGTTCCAATACCACGTCTGAACTTCAAATTAACATGCTAGAAAATTTATTCAATTATATGACATATGAAGTTCCTAAAAGTGTCAGAATAGAAAAAGAAAAAAACCACCTGTGCCAGCTCGAAGGCAGAAAATAGAAAAATCAGAACAATAACATATTAATCAAAAGCATAGGCAATTGTATATTTTTTCTAAAAGGGAATAATAAGGTGCCAAGAGAAAGTAACAACGATAAGTAAAGATTTTTATCATATGAAACTTTCCACTTGCAACTTTTATTCATTCTTATAATAATTATAATATTTTTATGAGGCTGACAGAATTAAAAGCTTTTGCAGTCCCTCTTGAAAAAGATTATTTTGAGAAATTACGTTTTGTCTAAACATGCAACACTTCATATCCTACAAAGCATACCATTTTCAGTATTTGAATATCGGAACTTTTGGAGCTAGTTCGGATGGGGAGGCGCACTTAACGTGATGTCAAAGTTTGAAATAAAAAATCCAAATTTTTACGAAAACACACCCTCTAGGGGTAAAAATTGATGGCGAACACGATGGTGGTATTATTTTTGTACCAAAATCATCAGAAATTGTTGAATTCATGAACTTTTAATAATCAAAATAAAAACAATTCAACGATTTATAGCTTAACAGTCAACTGGATATTGAGCGCTCACAAACGTCCGCCTAGGTAAATGCGCTTATAGACTCACCTTAGGTCACTCTCCGAACTCATCATAGACATGTTTAGCTTATTTATCAAATCGTGCAGCGTCATATCACGCAGTTCCTCAAGTGGGTTTGCCATTTTCAATGCTTAAAATCGAAAAAATTCGTAAAGTGATTGTGCACAAAATTTTAAAAATTCAACAATTTCTGATAATTTTGGTACAAAAATAATAGCACTATAGTGTTCGCCGTTAATTTTTACCCCTAGAGAGTGTGTTTTCGTAAAAATTTGGGATTTTTTTACTTTGAACTTTGACATTACGTTAAGTGCGCCTCCCCATTCAAACTAGCTCTGAAATTTTGATTAAAATAGATGTTAAAAAACAAAAAATTTCGTGTAGTCTATGCGGTATTTTATGTTTGAACAAAACGCAGTTTTTCAAAAAGTGAGATTTACAAGGAGGCGTGCAAAAATTTTTAATTACGACGACCTTATTTATATAAAATTTATCACTAATATTTTAAAATTATTATTAAAGTTTATATAGTTTTTATCTATATAATATCGTAATATGGAGAGTAAAGCGGAAATTCGAAAAAAATTCATATCTTTTTATCCAAATTGTTGATTTTGTATAGTTGAAATTTTTTTTTAGCTATCACAGAACTTTTTATTGCATCAGGCAACGTGTACATTAAAACGGAAAGAAAAAGCGCGAAATTACAAAATTTAACAATTTTGTATAGGACTATGCGTGTGGCGGGATCCTGCCCACATCATTTTTAAGAAAAAAACCCCGCCCCACAACTTCGTACGCACATTTTTGAAAATCCCGCAACCCCGCCCCGCAAATCGAATAACCCCGCAATGTCTTTTTCATCGAAAATTGGGCAAAATAGACCGTTTTTAAGTGATTTTTTCATTGAAATTTGACCATTTTTAACCAAAATTTTCAATTCTCGATTATTTTTTGCTTAAAAACTCTTGTTTATTCTACAAAATTTTTTATCACCTATTGATTGGAAATTTTGGTTAAAAATGGTCAAATTTCAATGAAAAAATCACTTAAAAACGGTCGATTTTGCCTAATTTTCGATGAAAAAAGACATTGTGGGGTTATTCAATTTGCGGGGTGGGGTTGCGGGATTTTCAAAAAGTGCGTGCGGGACGAGGTTTTTTTCTTAAAAATGGTGCGGGCAGAATCCCGCCACGCGCGCAGCCCTATTCAAAATTTTTTAATTTTGCGCTTTTTCTTCTCGTTTTAATGTATACGTTGCCTGCAATAAAAAGTTCTGTGGTAGCCAAAAAAAATTTCAACTATAAAAACTAGAACTTTCCTAGGGCCTGAATTGCAAGGCACTAACCTCTTATCTCTACTCAAGCGCAACAAATTTCCACCAGGTCTACGCAATTAGTCTCGTGGAGTGAACGTTACCAAGCCCTTGGATTCTCGTGACGCTGAACTAAACGGCCTAAAATAAGAGGTAACCGCGGGTGCAAACCCGATAAAAATATCAAACCGAAACTTTCTTTAACTTTATTTGTCTGAATTTCGCAACCACAAAAACAATACAAAACCACAATAAAAGTTTAGCAGCACATTTCAAAAATAATAAACATTTAAAGAAATGGCGCAGGAAAAGCTCTTTAGAGAAAGAAGCTTCCCAAACTTTCACTTTGCAAAACGCCGTAGCAAGACAAGAAAGTAGATTAACGCGGCACAGCTTGAAAAACCGAACGCAAGGAACTAATGGAACAACAGCCAGCACATAGCTCGCAACCGTTGTACCCAAAGCCCTTATACAAAACATTAGTAAACCCTGATTTTCAATTTTCAGAAGATGGTGGGTAAACTTTTTTGAAAAAATGCTCTTCCCTTCCGGACTCCTCTGCCTACCCACTGACCTCCCCCTTCTCCTTACTTTCCGGAGACAGCCTATCCTCAAATAGGTAAAGGCCGAAAATCAAGCGATTTTCTTTATGTTTTGCCAACCAAAAGTAGACAAATTTTTTATAGTCCTTATATGAAAGAGGGCGATGGTCACTACGGAAAACAATAGACAATTAAGATTTTTGTATAACGCCAAAGAGCTATCCGAAAAGATAAATTTTAACATTTAGTGAAAAATAACATGTTAGAAACATCTATGTTAGAACCATTAAGTGGTACTATTACAAGACAGGCTCTTGGTCGATTTGCTAAACTTGGAGATTTGTATGATGCACGAACGGATCACTTTTGTGGAAGAAATTTATTTTTGAATAATATTAATCGCGAATCTATACATGTTCATAAAAATGATCATGTAAAAATTGATATTATTTGCGATGAAAGAAAGTCTCGGAAAATGGATAAATTAAACATTGAAGGGGAACTACAAGTATGCAATTTCAACAAAAAGCTTTAAAAATCTTAATTTAAGATAAGTATTTTGGGTGAACTTATTCCGCCACCTAGTGGGCATGCCAAATATCTCTCGGATAAAGAAATAAAGGAAAAAGAATATAGTTCTACATTAATTTACAAACGCTATACACAAGTTTGTCTTAAAGGGAGGTACAGATCGATGCCCGATCTCGGTGGGAAAAAATTTTTAAAAAAGACTTTCTAGGGGTAATTTTATGCGGGAAATCGATTGCGCGTATTCCCGAAGCGTGAAAACGCTTCCTTGACCCTGATTCAGGGAAGGGATCGGTGTAGTGAAGCGAAAATCAAACATTTTCGGATTTTTATGAGAAAACCGTCGATTCTTAGGTTTTTCTAGGCGAGAAATCGATTGCGAGCATTCCCGAACCTTGAAAACGCTTCCTTGACCCTGATTCAGGGAAGAAATCGGTGTATTGAAGCGGAAATCAAACACGGTTTTCTCATAAAAATCAAAAAATGTTTGATTCGATTGCAACCATTTTCAGAGCGTGAAAACACTTTCCTGACTCTGATTCAGGCAATTTTAGCGTTTTTTTGGATTTTTAACCCTTGTAATACGGTTTGGGACAAACCCGAAAAATGATGCATATTGACGAGTTCTATCAGGAAAATATAGTGAAAAATTTTTTAAGTGCGTTTTTATTATGTAAAAATGGGTCCAAAGTTAACCTTATGCGAATTTTGACATCTTTTCAGTTTTTTTAGGATATCTCGGCGCAGACAAAGTTTGAGAGAATGGTTGACCGCTCGTTGAAAAGCTGGTGTTCAGCGCTACAACTTTTGTGAGATCACAAGATCTCGAAACCTTCCTAGAAAAAGTTATAGGCCAATCTTTGCAACCATGTATTTTTTAGGAACCCTAAAAAATTCAGTATTTCCCAGAAAAATTTTTTTGCATGGCACTTCGATGTTATTTTGTCTTCAGAAAAATGTCGTCCAGATTCCCAGGAAAATTTTGGTATATTGGGTTTGGTATGTTAGCACAGGAATTTTTTGAGTTAAAGCTAATTTATTCTTGAAAAATGGTGATTTTTCGATATTTTTAGCGTAGCAAGATCCCAAAACCTATGTTAACTTATTTCTTTTTGCCTAAAAATGACCTGTTTTACCGTTTTGGGCTATGGCCAACAATTTCTGATCATTTTTGTGCAATTTTGAAAAACTTTATTTTTGGGTCCAGATTCGTGGTCCAGGTTCAGAGCAAAAATGGTAGATTTTTAAAGCGTTAACATATTTACTCAAAAATAGTAGTGTGTTGGCCATTTATACTTATGATCGAGTTTCGATTCCACCTACATTCAAAATGTTTTTGCCTTTTGGTGGCACTTTTGAATTTGAAATTCGATTTTCTCAAAAACTATAAATTATTTTTTTATACGGTTTTTTGCATGTGATAGAGCAGCCGTTAAACTTTAAGAATACGAAGGAAATTTTTATATAAAAAATTTCTAAGGTCATGTTTTCCCACTTTGAAATGTTGCAAGTGAAAATTTTTATACGTAGAGCTATCGGCTTCTTATGGCTTATATACCCGAAAATGCCGAATACTCTTTTCTATCATTTCAAAAAAACCGCATCGAAAAATTCGTTGTCCTTTTCGAGATATTCCAATTTTACTCAAATAAAGGAGCGGTTTGAACGCACTGTGTAATTTTAGACTGAGCAAGTTAACATTGATCATAAATCGAATGAATTCAATATTGATGTTGTAAAAGCAGAGCCGTCTGCAACTCATGTAGTAATTGGTATAGAATATGGTGCTATTGCAACAATGACATTGAGCGTCGTATATGACAGGAAAGAAGATGCGAACAAGCGAAGCACACAAATACAGGTAAAATTGAAAAACATTTCGATATAATGAGCTTCAAACGAGACAAATATCCGGCCGATTTATATATTTTCTCAATTGCTATTTATTTAGCTCGAACTTGAAAAAATGATGATGAAATTGGGCAAAGTAAGCGCTAAATATGAACCCGAAAAAATTCATGAAACTTCTTGGCGCAGCTTTAAAATCGAATTTTCCGCAGACACAATCCCTGGACAAGATTTAATCCCCCAAAATTTTGAAGAAGCTATTATGCTCTTTAAAGATCTTCCTGAAAGATTAGATATTCACCACGGAGGCCGGCCTATTACTTATATGCTGCTCCCACTTACTTCATTACACCATGCGTTAAGCATAGCTGATATGGAGAATCGTTTAGTGACAAGTTTAGACAATTATTTACTCAACAAAATTATCAAACTTTTTGATGATTTGGAAGCCACTAAAGTGAAACTGATCAATCTTCGAATTGATCTAGAAAGACATGTTAAATATATTCCGCAAATAATTTTAAAAACAATCGCTGACCATATTGCTTCATTCGAATCTAATGAAGATTTTTTAAGAAGTCTAGTCCGACAAATTATACAAGAAATTCGTTCAGGCATCGACAAACATCAACAATTGAGCAAATTGATAGAAGAGCATTATAAAGGTAGCNACAATCGCTGATCATATTGCTTCATTCGAATCTAATGAAGATTTTTTAAGAAGTCTAGTCCGACAAATTATACAAGAAATTCGTTCAGGCATCGACAAACATCAACAATTGAGCAAATTGATAGAAGAGCATTATAAAGGTAGCTATTCGAGCATCGAGACCGACAATTTCATTGCCCAATTTTCTGAAATTTTTAACAAAATACAATTTTTTACCAAAATGCAAACTGCTGGTGCTTTACTAATTGGAAAAAGCGATTCATTCAACTTGATACGAGATGAATGTAAACTTGAAAAAGCGTATGTTTTCTTTTGTTATTGGAATGCACAAGATAATGCTCTAAATAAAAACCGCGAACTGTTTAAAACCCTTTTCACCGAAACATCGACTGCAAAGATTATAATTGACTGTGATATTAACGCAGAAATTTCTCGTGTAGAGAGTGTACCAAGTGGCAATCGAATATGTTTATGGGAACACCATCAATATATTAATTTTGATGTTCACGATCAAATGCAAAATGAAAAACGATGCATGATAAAAACAAATTTACAACATGAGTTTGTTGAAAGAAAGCCAATTAAAAGAGTGGAATTAGAAATTTGTTGTCCAAGTAGACATTGTTCTTCTAAGGTACACACATGGCATTGTTATGTCTGTTTTGAAAAAATTTCATATGGCTTCGATCAAACATTTTATTGTAATTGTGGTAAAGCCATGGCTAGTTCGTGCGTTTATCGTTGTAATGATAAAAAGCATGGACTAGAATTTATTAGTTTCGATGAAAGCCGTCTAATACATGCACNTTGAAAAAATTTCATATGGCTTCGATCAAACATTTTATTGTAATTGTGGTAAAGCCATGGCTAGTTCGTGCGTTTATCGTTGTAATAATAAAAAGCATGGACTAGAATTTATTAGTTTCGATGAAAGCCGTCTAATACATGCACTCAACGGTATAAAACCGCGTAAGGAAGTTAATATATTGGTTATTGGTGAAACCGGGGTTGGAAAATCGACTTGGATTAATTCCATTGTTAATTTTATATCGTATCCGTCGCTTGATGAAGCTGAACATTTCGGCCTAATATCACCAATTCCATTCCAATTTGGCTTTACAGATGAGCAAAATGAATATCAAATTGTAAAAAATGATGATGATAACTTTATAAGTTTCTCAGAAGTCGAATCTGATACACAAGATCCAAAATCATATGTGTTTATTATGGGCAAGCAAATTATTCGTATCATTGATACACCAGGAATCGGAGACACTCGAAGCTTAGATCAAGATCAAATAAATTGCGAGAAAATCTTACGCTATATATCAAATCTAGACGAAATCCACGGAATCTGCGTTTTATTAAAGTCTAACGAGCACCGAGTAACAAAAAGTATGCAATATTGCATGTCTACATTGCTTCAACAATTACACAAAGATGCCGCTGAAAATATGATGTTTTGTTTTACATATTCAAGATGCACGCAATATAGACCAGGTAGTACTGTACAATCGCTACGAACAGCTCTTTTGGATATTTCATTAAAAAATGGGACTGAAGTTCATTTAGTCAATCATACAATGTATTGCTTCGAAAATGAAGCATTTCGCTATTTGGCATCTAAACAGCATGGCTTAGAATATGATGAAGAATGGAAGACGATTGAAAAAAGTTGGACTCACTCTAACAAGGAAACCAAACGTTTGATCGACTATATCTTTTCTTTGAAACCACACAAAACGAAAGACACTATTTCATTGAATGAAGCTAAACAAATCATTCTAGCATTAAATAAGCCACTGGTGGATATAACTGAAAACATTGAAGCGAATATAAGTGCGATCGAAGCAAATCTTGAACATGTAAAAAATTCGGACCAGTCTTTGGAGTCTCTCAAAAAACAACTTTATATCCCGCAGATTGATATTGTAACTGTGCCACTTCAACATGGAAGAACCGTTTGCACTAGTGATACTTGTGTCGACCAAAAATTAATAACAAATGAAGTTGTTTACGAAAAGATATGTCATGCAAACTGTAATGATGTACCTTTTACACTATCCAACAAGGTACCTAATACAGCTTTAAAGAAATGCTGGGCACTTAGATGGTTTTGGTTTTGGACACAAAACTGTAAAGTTTGTGGATGTCCATGGGATAAGCATATGCATATAACATTTGAGCAGAAGAAGGAGAAAAAAGAAATTATGGATCCAAAAATTTATCAAGAATTACAAACTGCTAGTAGTGACATTGAAGCCAAGCTTCTCTTTGTTGAGAAATGTAATAAAAAAGTTGCGCAATATCGTCAAGAGCAGGAAGCAATTTTAGAAATATGCAGCAAGTTTGCATCTTTTCTTAAAGAAAACACTATCATTTCCTATAATGATGCCTTTGAAGATTATTTGAAAGTGACTATCGAAGAAATTGAAAAGGGACAACATTTCGATGACGAAAGATTCCAAAAATTTTCCGCCATGTTAGAGCGATACAAAAAAGAGAAAGAAATTCTTCGTAAAAATTTAGAACATGAACATATTCAACATCGAATCACTGCCGATGATGTATTTAAAGAAAGAGAACGGCTATTTAATCTCAAGTTAAATGGCCCGTCCATTCATAATCTTTATCTCGAAACATTGCGCGGTGAGCTAAAAAATTTTAGCTATAGTGAAGTATATATTAACTATCCAGAAATTGATATATCTAATTTATCTATTCCAGACGATTCTTTATATAAAATGTTTAGAGAAGCAAGTATATCAAATGATGATTAACTTTGAATAAAATTTAGTTTTTTAAAGGGGTTCAGATCATACATGGGCAGCCCCCAGGTGGACTTTTCAAAAAATCCACAACCCTCATTTGGTCCCCCTCTCGATGGGGTCGACAAAAGCGACCAAAAAAAAAGATTGACAAACTTAAAAACTATTTTTTCCCAAAAATAAATATGCTGCTCCAAGCAACCTACTTTTCGACTATCAATCCTCAATTTGTCGGCCTTCTGACCCACATCCTACATNAAAAAATGTCATTTTTTTAACTTTTTCAAATTCAAAGGGCCATAACTCAGCGAAAATAAAATATTTTTCAATAATTTTTTTTATAGAACTTTCCTTTCTACAGTAGCTATCCAAAAAGTAGTCGCTCAAAGAAGTCCGATTTAAACTCGATTTTTAAAAGAGCAATCATTAACACCTTCTAATAGAGCCCCATGGGGTTCTATTAGAAGTTTTACGGTAGTTTTTTAAAAGGGGGTTCAGATTATGGTCGAGTAGAACAATTTTTTTAACAAGTGACCCTCTAGGGGTAATTTTATGCGAAAAATCAATTGCGCGCATTCCCAAAGCGTGAAAACGCTTCTTTGACCCTGATTCAGGGAAGGGATGGGTGTATTGAAGCGAAAATCAAACATTTGCGGATTTTTATGAGAAAACTGTCGATTCGTAGGTTTTTCTAGGCGGGGAATCGATTGCGCGCACTCTCAAATTGTGGAAATACTTTCTTGGCCCTGATTCAGGGAAAGGATACGTATTTACGTAGGCATCTATACTTTTTCTAAGTTTTTACTTTTCTAACATACTTTTTCTAACATACTTTTTCTAATGTACTTTTTCTAAGTTTCTGTTTATTGGCACGAAAAAATTTAAATTAACTCACAAAAATTTAGAAAAAGTATACTCGAAAAACAAAACTTAGAAAAAGTATATTAGAAAAAGCAACTTAGAAAAAAACTTAGAAAAAGTATAGATGTCTTTACGTAAATAAATTGATTTTCGCTTCAATACACCGACCCCTTCCTTGAATCAGGATAAGGGAAGCATTTTCACGCTTCGGGAATGCGCGCAATCAATTTTTCGCATAAAATTACCTCTAGAGGGTCAGTTGTTAAAAAAATTTTAAAAATTTTTCTACTCCACCATAATCTAGACCCCCTCCCTTTAAAAGGAAACTCTTTTCAAATAAATTTATTTATTTTAATTGTGAAATTCTGCATACGAATCGAATTCACTGGGTATTAGAAGCTATTAGAAAAAGGCCGTCGGAGGGTTCGAGAGAGGGGGCAACGGCGTAACCAAGGGCCTGTTTCAATTGTTGACTTGTGACTAGTGAATAGGAAATAAAATGGATGACTAGTATAACTTTTTGATAGATAATCTCATGAATTGTTAGGTTTTTTTGAAGGAAAAATCAGAAGGGGAGGGGGGAGGAAAATCGCTCGGGAGAAAGGTACAAAGGAGAATAGGAAGGAGAAGTGAGAAAGGAGAAGGGGAAAAGAGAAATGAGAGAATCGGCTCAAATAGCGCCGAAGGCGCGTCGGTCTAGAAACTTTAATGCAATATGTAAAAAAATTATATTTAGATGATTGATAACAGCAAATGTATGTGACTAATTGATAACGACAAATGTTTACCTATATAAAATTTTAAATCCCGATTTTGCCGCCCCTCCTATTTCTGTTTGTAAACATTTTTATGATAAGTTATCATACTCACGTAAGCAAATGAGCAAGTCAATTGAGCAAAAATAAATTTCTTTAAAAGCACATTTTCCCTTCCCATTTCGGTACTTTGAATATTTTTCATGTTCTATCAAATGCTTTCGACTTTTCTACTGATTTCTTTTTTGATCCCTAAATTACTTTTGATTCAGGGTTTGAAAGAGGAGCAATGTACTAATGGTAAGATGCACATGCTTTAGTGTCGGGCTCATATCCGGTACACGGTCGACGAAACTTGCAATAAACATTAGCAATGTTGCGCAGTTGTAAATTTACATAATTTACGTAAATTTACGTAAATTATGCAAAATCAAATCGACTCACTAAGCTATACCGGACGGTTCTATTTTTTTTGCAAGTTTTGTCCACCATGGATACTTTAGGCGGTGGTCCGGTGGATCAAAAAATCAAATTTCTAGAAAGTGACTCTAAAATTTTTTCCGATTTTTTGAGGAAAAATGTCATTTTCTGACTTTTTTCGCCTATAAACAACAATTTAGTTGGTCACCATCCAGAAATTTATGCACCTAATTGTAAATCATGGGCTTTTGTCACCTTTTTGGCACTTGATTATTATAAAATTTCACCACAGGGCTTTGACGAATTTAAAAAGCTTTTAACAAATATATTGGAGCCCTGTAGCCAGCAAAACATGTATATGCACTTTCTATTTAATTTTTTAATTGTTAGCAAATTTTAGTAGCACATCATTTATTTCAACTGCGCCAGAAAACAATCAAATAACCTGTGGATCGTATGAGGAATGCAAAGAGAGTCTCTCAAAGATAACATTAGAGCAAGCAACTTCGAAAGAGTAAAATAAGTTTGCCTATAAATTCCTTTAATCCAAGAATGTGCACAATCCCGCAGTTGGAAAATTTTTTCAAGGACCTGATAAGGGAGCCCATTCACACTTGGGCAAGGGGTGGGTCGACCCACCCCCCTGTCGCCGCTGGGGAGTCAAATTTCGGCAAACGTTCGCTTTTGGTAAAAATATACAGCAAAAAACCAAAGGGTTTTTTTTATGAATTTTTCAATTTTTTATAAATTTTGCAATTTTGACAAATTTTTGATGAATTTTTTACAAATTTTGGAATTTTTTCAATTTTTTACGAATTTTTCAATTTTCGAATTTTTTAATTTTTGACAAATTTTGAAATTTTTTCAATTTTTTACAAATGTTGCAATTTTGGCGAATTTTTTAATGAATTTTCGATTTTTAACGAATTTTTTACAAATTTTGCAATTTTTACGAGTTACCTAAAATATGAAAAAATTTACCTAAAATAATTTTTACGAATTTTTCAATTTTTGATGAATTTTTCGATTTTTGACAAAAAAAAGGTCGTCAAACGTGTCGCTTTTCGGTTTACCAGCCTACCCCCTGTCCCATGTATGAGCCCTTGGTTCCTGGCGTCCCCCAAAAAATGCGCCTTTTTCGGCATGTGTTCACAACTGATTTTTGCATAAATTTAGCAATCAAATATTACCAGACGTGATATTAAACAGTATATTGAATTATTTTAATCCGGCCTTACAACCTGATACACGGGTATTGTATTTTTTCACCAATATAGCTTGTGATGAGCTACCGACCAAACTTATAATCGAAAATTATGGAAATTTTTCAAGTCAAATGAGTAATATTGGAGATATATTACAGACATTTAAAATTGTCTTTCCTATAGTCATGTTTAACGTATGCTTTGAATTTTTTTGCAGAGCGGGACAACCTGAAAACTTTTTCCTAGTCCGGCGACAAAATCATAGAGAAGTGGTAGCCTTCTTGCTTCTCGAGCAGATCGAAGGTTCAAATCTCATTTCGTTCTAAAGCGTTTGCATTTTTGAAATTGTTTGCATGTTCCTAATTTTGACTCTGCTTTTTATGTTTGAGCATTTTTATCGCTTAACGCGACAAAATTCAAACCGCTTTTGATAAAAAATTGAATTTTTCTGGGAAAAATCGAATTTTGCTCAAAAATTGATTTTTTGATCGAAAATCGAATTTTTGCTCAAAAATCGAATTTTGGTTGAAAATCGAAATTTTTGCTCAAAGATTGAAATTATAGCAATCACAAAAACTCATATCAACGTGTCATAAAATCCTAGCACCACTAGTAAATCCAGCAGAAGAATTTGTCAAGCTCTACACCTTAGGAGAGAGCGATAGTTTGCTTAACCTAACTGAATCTTTAACACTATGTGAAACTTATGGTACATCAACACCACCTGTACAAAGTAAGATAATTTTTTTGCAATATCTTATATACTGGGTCGTTTCATAATTATACTGCTTTTGAGTGTTGCGTTGAATCTTTGGGCAAAATGACTCATTGGGTGTTTTTATAAGCGAGGAATCGATTGTGTACATTTCTGACCCGCGAAAATGCTTTCCTGATCCTGCTTCAGGGAAAGGAGTAAATGTATTGAAGCGAAAATGAACAAAATTCGTATGTTTGTTGAAAACTGGCTTAATATGTGTTTTTTAGGCTGTGAATCGTTGCGAGCATTTTCTTGGCTGGTTTCTTTGATCCTTTTGATCGGACACGCATCAAAATCGCATCTATGAATTGTTTTTATCAAAGCAATTTACTCTAATCACTTGTGGCTCTTATTAGATGCACATGGCTTTTTACCTTGATTTTTAAGCCTTATAATGTTTTATATAACTCAAAAACTAGCATCATTTTTCTAAAAACTCTCCTTCTTTTTAAATTGCACCATTCAAATTTTATTATATAAACCTTTAAATTTGTAATTTATCAGTATATTTTGAATAAAGCTTATTTTTTCCTTGCATGTCAAGGTAGTCCCAAAAGCAAAAAAAGTCAAGGTAGTCCAAAGATGTCAAGGTAGTCCCAAAGAATGTCAAGGTAGTCACAAAGGAAAAGTGACAAGGTAGTCCCATAGGAAATATGTCAAGGTAGTCCCAAAGGAAAAGTGTCAAGGTAGCCCAAAGGAAAAGTGACAAGGTAGTCCCATAGGAAATATGTCAAGGTAGTACCAAAGGAAAAGTGTCAAGGTAGTCCCATAGGAAATATGTCAAGGTAGTCCCATAGGAAATATGTCAAGGTAGTACCAAAGAAAAGTGTCAAGGTAGTCCCAAAGGAAATATGTCAAGGTAATCCCATAGGAAATGGGACTACCGAGGCAGTTTTCCTTTGGGACTACCTTGACACTTTTCCTATGGGACTACCTTGACATTCTTTTGGGACTACCTTGACATTCTTTTGGGACTACCTTGACATTCTTTGTGGGACTACCTTGACATTCTTTTGGGACTACCTTGACACTTTTCCTATGGGACTACCTTGACATTCTTTTGGAACTACCTTGACCTTCAACGTATTTTTTGGCCTACTATTCATTTGAGATAACTTGGGACTCATACAAATCTTATAGCTTTGTGTTCGAAAACGACCGGGACAGCTTTCAGCTCGTACTCTTCCTCTTCTATATTAGATCACTTTAAAAAAATGACTCACATAATAATTTCATGGTTTCCTGCACCAATTAAAGAACAATCTAAATGGTCATATTTACTGGGAACTAAAAATTTGGTATCCAAGAAGATATATTCATTATATCCATGTGTAGTATGAGATGATGAAGCTGATGAACTGGTAGCAGCAGGATTAATAGCAGCAGGATCATTGCATTAGGATTAATAATCCCTTGAGAATCTGATAGTTTTGACAATCTGCGTAATGGGAGGTCCGGACAGCAAAATCAATGTTCTTCGTTTTCAATCAGATATTGTGAGGGCAGTCTAATTTTTTGATCTCGTGGGTAACAGTAAACATATCGAACTTGATTTTTTATTTTTTGATGAATGATACCTCAAAATGTTCGTTATGATGCATAGATCAACGTACGATAAATATTTTTTCCTACCGAAATGTCTGTATTGCTGAAAACGGGTTGAAAGTTCAATTTTTTTATTGACTTTCTACTTAGGTGAAATTATATGCTTATATATCATATGTACCCAATAGCTTAGTGGATAGCGCTCTGGACGTTCACTTTTTATGTCGCGGGTTCGATCCCGCTCGGAGCAATTTCTTTTTGCATCATACAAAATGAATAAACAATTTTTTATTTATTATTTTTATGCGAGCAACACGGTAGAAATATTATTTTTTCATAAAAAAATTAGAAGTTTTAAATAGCACTTATTTTTATTTCTAATACGATTTAAAAATACAAAAAAAAAATTATTACAATAATTTTGCGTTTATTCGTTGCTCCATGTACGAACTTTCCTTTTGTTTCAAATGCTTCTTTTTAAATAATTATTTCCATTCTGTTTAAATTAATGATTTTTGTATTTTTAAATCGTATTAGAAATAAAAATAAGTGCTATTTAAAACTTCTAATTTTTTTATGAAAAAATAATATTTCTACCGTGTTGCTCGCATAAAAATAATAAATAAAAAATTGTTTATTCATTTTGTATGATGCAAAAAGAAATTGCTCCGAGCGGGATCGAACCCACGACATAAAAAGTGAATAAAAAAATTGAACTTTCAACCCGTTTTCAGCAATACAGACATTTCGGTAGGAAAAAATATTTATCGTACGTTGATCTATGCATCATAACGAACATTTTGAGGTATCATTCATCAAAAAATAAAAAATCAAGTTCGATATGTTTACTGTAAGCCTGTCCGCTAGCTAATTCTTTTTCTTATATGAATGAGCTCATCCTATGAATGGTAGCCTAAAAAATAAAAATTATGTATATTGAAACAAAGACTTGAAATTTTGATATGCAAATTTTTGTCATGCTCAGGGCATTACAAAGACTGGTAGAGCGCTGGACTTGAGTCTTCGGCTATCAGGTTTGAACCTCGTCGGAACGAACTTTTTTTGCCCATTTTCAAATTAGCTGAAAATTTGTAGATCAATGTGTCTGAAAATTAAAAATATCACTAAAGTCGTGTTCTCCATGTAAAAAACGGTAGTATACCAATTTTCATCCAATTTGGAAGTAGACAAAAAAGTTCGTCTCTGACGGGGTTCGAACCTAGGAGCTGAAGATTCAAGTCCAGCGCTCTATCAGTTACGTTATCAAAACTACTGTGTCAGAAAAAAAACGCCGTGGTAAATGATGTTCGATTTGCAACCCATTTTCTTGGAAGTTGAATACTTGACAATCTATGCCGTTTTTATGGGTGTAAACATGTCACTGATCAGAATCCGGGTGAAAAAGACAAGGAGTGTCTACTTATTATCAACATTTCACATTTCGGTTAAACTGACTTCTTCTGGAAAATTGAATGTAGTTGAATATTATAATCACACAAAAGTAGGCATCGATTAACTGGATGAGATGTAGAAAAACTATGCATATAGGCCAATATTTTAAAATGGACGCTTTGTGTTTTTATGTGGCTTTAGAAGTTTCGTGAAAATATAGCCATTACAAATTCGAGAAATAGGAAAAACTCAAAATCTAGAAGGTCCTCATTTTGAAATAGGCCAAAACAAGTCAAAAATGAAATGTTTTCTCGATTTCTTTTTACATGAAGTACCTATTCTTTTTACATGAGTACCTATTCCCGATTCTTTTAACATGAAGTGATTTTTATATAAATCTTAATTCCCAATACAAATTTGACGTAAAACAGTTAATCAGTGATATACTGAAAATACAATTTTTTTCTTATTTTAGTAAACATGAAATCGATTGGAAGGCTACATTCTCTCCATGCCAACGACCATCTTTGCATGTCAAGTCATTCCATACATTATTTGCAAAACATCCCAAACCGCTCTTCAAGCCGCCATTGCTATCAAAAGTCTAAAGCAAGAAAGTTTGCTTAATTTTAATCATTCTTACAATTTCATTCATGCAAATTTTTTGTTGTCCGACTGGAATGGATGCTGGTCGAGAGCATGCAATTCTTACAGTGGCCCCACATGCATAAGCTGATTGTTGGGGTGTGACGCTTGCGGGGACACCATTTGAATTGGTAAATGGAAGTGGGCTGCAAGATTTACATTCTTCGGTTTGAGTGCAAGTGAGCGATGTAATCGTTTGGGTATTGTTGGTCCATTTTCCATTGTTACATGTAATGGTTTGATAGGAATAGTTAGGGAAACATTCGGTGAAACCGCTTGAATTTCCATTTGGATCGGCGCTCTGTAAAAAATAACATTGAATCTGAGTCATAAACATAGGTGAACAAAAGTGACAAATTTGACAGACATCACCCCTTCCTTCCCCCGAGATCTCTTTGATTACGATCCTCCCCTCCTCCACACTTTGGCCGCGAATCTGGAGATTCTCCATAAATTCGGCACTAAAACTTTAGAAAACTTTTTGGCAATCCAACTTTAGGCAAACATGGTTATAAGATGAATGTTTTGAACATACATTGACATTGAAGCACACTTCTTTATGACCAGTAGTCTTGTTGCAATAGTAAGACACTTGAGCTCCACAATTGTATGTCGATTGAGCGGGGTTAACAGATGTAGCTGCGTTTCCAGGATTCTTTATTGTTAAAGCTGTGCATTGTTGACAGACTAAAACGATAGATCTTATTAGTGTTAGAAATCGGTTTGGTTTTTTCAAAAATTCTGATTCAATTTTTATTTTTTCTGTTTGATTTTTAAAAAGGGGATTTGGGAAACCCTTGAACCAGTTTTTGCGAAAAAAATTTCGGATTTTTAAAACAAGCATGTTTCTAGGGGGAATTTTATGAAAAATCAATTGGCGATGTCAGAAATTGATTTAAGTTGAACCCGGCGGACTTTTGTCAACGCAAAGAAAAGAAAATGACTTAAAAAATGTTGATAAAAGTCCTTGAGCCGGTTTCCGATTTAGTTTTTTACTTTCGATTATTTCGACAAATTTTTGGTGGTTCTCCGGTTCGTTTTTTTGCTAACATTAGATGTTATCAACTTGCACATATTATCACTGTTAAATAAAAAACCTGTTGTAGTCATACTTGGAGCTTTAGGTGTAGTCGCTGGTGGAGTGTCCGCAGTTGACCAGCAACCAAGTGAAGTAATAGTGTTGGTATTGTTGGTCCATTGTCCATTATTGCATGTAAGAGCTTGAACTGAATAGTTCGGGAAACATTCCGTAAAGCCTCCGGAATTTCCATTTTGATCGATATTCTTCAAAAAATCACAAGATTATGTTAGATAAATTGATAGGCTCCATGAAAACAATGTGCAGTGCCTTAGAATAGCGGAGGAGTGGAACGGCCATGGTCAGGAAAGGACACGAGGAATTCATGAATTTGTTATATATGTTACCGGAAAATTCAAAATTCGGCAAACTCGAGTTTGCCTAGGCAAACTCGAGTTTGCCTAGGCAAACTCGATTATTTCCCCCACAAAAACTCGATAAGCACCTCCCCCTCTAAGGTGGCCCGCTTAACGAGTTTACTGTATCAATACAAAAAATGGTCCAATCGAAGCCGGTTCGAAACTTTCTCAATATTAATGTAGTTTTTCTGGACCGTCCACCAAACCTGGTTACTCTTGAGCACTGCTTGAGTTTCATAAGAAAGTAGAGAGCGGGTAATACTTTTACGACTTTCTTCTAGTTCCCAATGCTTTTTTTCGAAAACCTCATAGGACAATTCACGTCTCACTAGTTTAACCTACATTGACTCTGAAGCAAACTTCTTTAAAGCCAACAGTTTTGTTACAGTAGAATTCCACGCGTGAGCCACAATCATATTTCAAACGATCAGGATTAACAGATGTAGCTACGCCTCCGAAGTTGTTTAATGTTATAGCGGCACATTGTTTACACGCTAAAAAAACATTTGAAGATTAGACAGACAACATTATCATCAAGAAATATAAAGACCTTTTGTAGTCGTAGTTGGAGATTTAGTTGTAGTCGATGCCGTACAAAAATCATATTTGGTCGAAGTTCCAGAACCACCAATCGGACATTTTCCACATGTTCCTGTGCAACCTTTCATAGGTTCATAATTGGCGCCGCAAACACCCATAGATTTCAAATATTTGCAGTAAGATTCATCAGTAATATCGTCGCATTCCATTGGTTGAGATTTTGCCGATGCTGCTGTCAAGCTTCCGCCCATCCAACATGTCTTCTTGCCACGATACAGTTTGAAAAATCCGCCATTTCCCCACCCGGCACCCCAAGAGTTCTTGATAGTCCAATATGGGATTCCATTTGGATCAACGCCGTAACCGACAATAGTAACCAGATGGCCTCGATGCTGTTGTTCAGCTTGTTCGCATTCGGCATCCGAAGGATTGTAGACACCACTAGTAGAAGTGAGAAAAGACATTGGCCGTGGAGCCCACATGCCTAAAAAATTCGTGAGTATAAGAGTCTAAATGTTTTGTCATTTTAAAGCGACAGTACAAGTTATACCGACCGTACCGTACTTACAGGATTGTGTCACATGTACGCAACCTGACACACCCATACAGAAAAGATCCTAGTAGGTAGACCACGCCCCTCTTTTATTATCTACGCCTATAAATATATTTACTATATAAAAGAGGTCCATGAGTTCGCAATTTTTCTGTCAGCTCATTTTCATCAAAACCAACATTAAACCAATCACAGATATACGTTTTCTTGGTAGCCAAATTTTTGCATGTTCCGTCCGCACCAGTATATGGATATTGAGCTTCTGTTACGAGGCCCTTTGTTCTTACATAAGGAAAGGCCTCATTGCCTCCACGACAACCATTAAACTCGGTTTCACAGTCTACAAGTTCTTGCTCAGACAAGTCCAAGAAAGTCCCATCTTTGATCAACCATGCCGATTCAACGGCAGCTACAGTGGCGAATGCCCAGCAAGAACCACATGCTAAATATGCCAATTTTAATGGATGCTACAGTCGAAGCTCGATTTTACGTACCCACTCCGCAAATTCGATCTTACTCGCCCCTCCCGCGTAAGATCGAATTTTTTGGGGTGGAGTAGGATGTTATATCGCCACTTTTCCGGGGGAAAATGCCAAGTTGAACTAAGGCTCGATTTTACGTATCCCCCTAAACTCGATTTTACACGCATCTCGTGAGGAGCGCAAAGATCGAGTTTCAGGGGATAATGCGTAAAATTGGGCCTTAGGGCCGCCACTAATTTGTTCGGACGGTTCCCGAACGGACTTTAGTTCACTAATTGCGTTCGGACACATCACTAATAGGCGTTCGGAAGCGTTCAGAAACGTCCGGACGCGTTTGGAAGCGTTCGGAAACGTTCGGGCGCTCGTCCAAACGCGTCCGAACATTTCCGAATGCGTCGGAACGCCTATTAGCGATGTGTCCGAACGAGTCTGAACGCAATTAGTGAGAAATTAGTGAAGTCAAAAATTTCCGAACGAATTAGTGGCGGCCCTTAGCTCGACTTTACACTTCCTCTTCCCTTTGAATGTATATCGAAAAAATTTCTTACATCCTTGTTGCTTTACAGGTGTAACTTTGTTGGAATCCCTCCAATCAAAATTTGTTGGCGCCTGACGTTTGGCACGACGAGACGCAGTTGCAGAAACAGGAATAGTTGAAATGTTTTCAAAAGTCGGTGGTTTTGGCAATCGTGCTAGCTAAGATTAAAAAAATTAAATTAATTTTTTTAAAACTTTTCTTACATTAGCCAATTCAGATTCGGACCAATCCACGAGGTCGTTGACGCCAAACATTTCAGTGCCAAAATCTTTTTGGAGTTTCAAGATTTCTTGCATGTTTTCTCGGAAGTTTTTTAAACGTTCTAACAATTCAGATTCACTTTCATATGTCCGGTTAAAACTAGAATTGAAAAGAATTGTAAAAAAAGTAAAAAACTTCTCACTTCAAAATAAAATCCACAAAATCTTGAACATGTTTTTGATCTTTAAGATTTTGAAGAACTCCTATAGGACAGAAAGTTTGCCCAAATCCAAATAGACAGAAAAATATCCAAGCTTTTATGAACATTTTCTTTGAAAATATCAGAAATATGCGATGTAAAACTGATTTTCAGCCAGAGATTTTATACTACCCTAATGGGTCAATGATTATAACTTGGTGATCACATTATGCAAATATAGGCAGACTTCAGCTTAATGAAAAATATTGCGTGGTGGATTTTTTGGCGAAAATTCCAGCATTTAATCGTTAGTTCGATTGTTCAAAGGTTTTTCAACAGTCCAAATGTTCGAAAATTTAACTTTGGCTACAATGTCATAACTTAATCTAATATCGGCTACAATAAACACATGCTTTTGTCCCAGACATCCGAAAGTAATTTTTTTCTAGAAATGTTTGCACAAAAATAGCCATTTTGAACAAACATTATCATGGTGATTAATGATTAAGCAAGAATAGTTGAACAATTGTGCTATCGTTCTGAGGAACTTTAGTTTCGATTCAAATTTTGATACAGTCAAACCCCATTATAGTGGCCCCATGTACAAGGTGACAATAAAGTTCCTGCCCCAACATTGTGTACCATAACTTTTTATATTTAAAGGCTTATGGTGCAGTTTTGGTGTCATTTTGAAACTCAAAGCCCAACCTTTCAAATGATATCAAAATTATGGCTTAAAGAACCAGTCCAGTAAGTTACAATCATATGAAAAATAATATATTCGGAAAGATCATGAAAAATGGAGCATTTTTTGTTTTTACGACATGTTCTGAATCATTGTAGTTTTTGAGATAATTGCGTTTGAAATTTTGAATTTGTGTACAAGCCCTGCGTTGTAATACACAAACTTTTTCGAATTTTTTGCGGAAAAATCGATTTTTGCATCAATTTTTAAAATTTTTATAAAATGAACATTGTAGCAATTTTTATAGCTAAATGAGACGAACAAAATAACACAAAAATTATCCAATTTGAACATTGTCTTGGGTTATTGATACTAAAACATATATCAGGGTTTTCTTTTCAATAACCCAAAACAATTTTCAAATTGTATAATTTTAACGTCATTTTGTTCGCCTCATTTAGTTACAACAATATTTCTCCAGCGAATTTTCCAATTTCGAGTTGTGGGAGTCGATGCATCGGTGGTTCAGTGGTAAAATGCTCACCTGCCATGCGGGCGGTCCGGGTTCGTTTCCCGGCCAATGCACCACTTGATGAGATGTCTGGAGCTGAGCGTAATACAAAAAGCTGCTACTTTATTTTACACTAAAAAATTACAAAACACCAAATTTCTTTTATACACTTTTTCAGGGTCATAGAAAGAAAAAGACTAAAAAAACTCATAGAATCGAGAGTGAACATTATTTCGTAGCTCAACACTATTTCTTTTAAGACAAAAGCAAAACAAAATTTTTCGCACTATTTCTTTTTTCTGAGGCCAAAATATGCTAATAAAGAAAATGACTCATGTGAGTCATGACGACAACAAAGCATATAAATTTTTAGAAAAAGGTCAAAAAATAGAAAAATTTTATCAACTTTTTTATCATAATCTTGTGCATTTGCGACACGGGGATTTTCAGCCAAAGTGATTGTCACAAAATATGTAGTCCAGAATTCCAGGAAAATTTTAGTATATTGAGTTTGGTATGTTAGTACAGGAGTTTTTTGAGCTCAAGCTAATTTATTCTTGAAAAATGATGATCTGTCGATATTTTTAGTGTAGCAAGATCCCAAAACCTATGTCAAATTAGTTCTTTTTGCCCAAGATCATTTTTCATGGGAATTTTTATAGCCTTCGTCGTCAAAATACATCTCAAATGTGGCTAAAAATAAAGTGTCAGTGCTATTCAACTTCTATAAAACTTACCACGTGTGACAATAAATGTATTTCCTTGATTTTCTACTGGTTCCGTTCTAACCTCTAAAATTCCATCGCTTCTATGCTGCAACCAACGGTGCATCGAATGGCGGCGATTATATTGCTTCTCCCAATCTTTTGCTCGTTTCCGTTTTTTCGCTTGTTGCCAAGATATTATTTCAATATTTTCCATAATTTCCCACCATGTCCAATCTCTGGTATCAAAAGTATTCGGGTCGGCATGAAGTAGACTTCTTTCTTCATAAAAATAATCAAACCACGGTTCAACTTTCTCTATCTCTAATTTGATTTTTAAAGCCCAAAAATCTGGACGTCTTAGTACGTAGAATTTTTCAGTTTCATTTTCGTCATTTTCCTCTTCATTTTCATTATCGAATTTCTTCATCATCACTAGAGTCATCCTCATCCTTTAGTTTGATTTTTAAGACACCCTCGAAAAATTTTATTTGTTTTTCAAAATTTTTAACGAAGGTTCCATCGAGTTGAATTAATTTGATGAAATTTTCGGGATTCTTAGCTTCTTTAAATATCTGAAATCTTTTAATATTAAACAAGAAATGTCTGTCTGCTTGTGTCACCGAATTTTGTAACCTTAAGTCGAATCCCGTTACGACATAGATTTTTGTAAAGAGCTCGGTGAGAGAAGAAAAACGACATCAAAATTACGGGGGTACCCCCTCTGGAGAAAATTAAAAATTCAATTTTTCATTTTTGCTTTTTCAGTCTAGGTATTTGGTCGGCAATTAAATACGTTGCCTTCATGGCACTGTTAGTAAAGCGTTAGTTTTGCAAAGGCGCAGGTTCGATCCCCGTACCCGCCGAAATATTTTTGCTTTTTCAATAAATGTTTTTTTTTGAAAAAGTCTATTCAGATTTTTGGTACTCGGGGGTTTTTGGGCACGAGAAATCGATTGGCGCAAGTCCCGAGTTCCGAAAAAATTTTCATGATCTCCTATCGAGGTATCCCATGTTCGAAAACCTCAGAGTACAAAAATTAGCCAATTTGGTCCAAAATAAAAAAGTTGAAAAAATTGATTTTTTAACATGGAGTACCCCGATCACAGTTGCACAACCCCGTTACCCCGGTAAAATTTTACCGGGAGGGTAGGTCATGTGTCACGGGGTGGAGGGGAGGGGGGTAGGTCATCGGTTCCCGGGCCGACTTCGGCGCCGGAGACCAATGACCTACCTCCCCCCCATTTATTAAATAGCTCTTCAGAAAATTTAGAAAATTTTCACTCACCTTTAAATAAATTTCACAAAAATTTTCACATTCCATTCGATGGAGATTCAAACTTGTCGAAAGCCGATTAAAAATCTTATAACCAGAGAGCAATTTTTTAACGACAATTTCATTCAATTCATAAGTCATTCCACTATTTCTTATACTAATAAACAAATTTGTGTCGTATTTCTGATTAAACTCTTCACTCGGAAAATTTTCCATCAAAAATTGAATTTCTTTCGGCGCTAAGTCGATATAAATGTCGTTGACAAAAATCAAGTTGGATAGAATTTCGGTAAATTTTTAAAAAATGGTCGAATTAATTCGTTGAAGATTTTGAGATTATTGCTAGGAAGTTGTGGAATAAACATAAGTTTTTCTATATGAAGTCGCTGTCCACAAGATTTTACCTAAATGATAAATTTATGAAAAATTATAAAGTGTAAAGTTCATACATGGGCAAGGGTGGTAGGTCGAAGATCCAAATGCGATACGTTTGTCAACCAAAAAAACGTATCGCATTTCATACATAAAAAATTGTATCGCAGGTCGGCGCGAAGCGCCGATCTGCGATACAATTATTTGAAAAATACCGGGAGGGTAGGTCATGTGTCACGGGGAGGGGGTAGGTCATCTATAACAATTTTTTTATAAACAATTTTTATAACAAATATATGATATATACGACAAATGTTATTGAGTTTTAAATTGAAAAAATTCGAAAAAATTGAATTTTTTTTATTAAAAATATATAAATTTAAACAAAAATTTTATACTTTGTTATTACATAATCATTGACCTACCCCCCCCCCTCTCCCCCATAATCA
>OZJO01008757.1:0-16064 GCA_900406225.1 Acrobeloides nanus
CGGTGATCTTGGTCTTAAAAAATTCGTCATTAACCATATTTTGATGAAATAGAACGATTTTCTCGATAAACTTTCAAAAAAGCCCCTAAAAATGGCAAGTTTATCGAGAAAATCGTTCTATTTCATCAAAATATGGTTAATGACGAATTTTTTAAGACCAAGATCACCGGATTTGGTAATTGCAGCGCAGAGCTTATAGGTTTTGAAGTTGATGGCCAAATTTAATGAAAACTTTCAAAAAATTTGGAGACATTGTTATAGTTTGTAGTCCAAATACAAAAATGTAAAAACTACAAATCCGCAACTCGGCATTTCCGAAAAAACAGCCTTTATATAGAGTGTCGACTGTGTTCACAATCTCCCCTTAACTCTATAACGGACTTACATAACGCCACTATGGAAAACACTCGGATCATAGCCAAATAAAATCCAAACGAACCCGACTTCATATCTTCTACATAGATTCCAGAAAATTTTAGCAATGTTTTCACACGTTTGAAGTTTCTAACCAAGTGTTTTCTGTCGGACATTTTAGCACGATCGAAGCCTCCTAAACCCATGCTTAAGACTCGAGATATGCCGTGTTTAGTGGAATGGGATGTGCTGGGATCAGGGAGAGTAGAAATTTCCATATTGGTGTAGTTCCATGTAAATGCCATAATGAGAGGGATAAAACGAACTTTAGTCTTTTTAATAGCAAGACTAAAAAATGCTGAAAGATCAAATGGACTATGCTATTATGTCGACTTTATAGGGAAAAAAAGCATCATTAATTAAGGATTCGGGAACCTTTTTTCATATAAATGCTAAGCAAATATGGGGGAAGAAAATTTGAAAGTGGTTTTGATAGAGCTCGAATTTCATAGGCGTGTGTAGTTTCGTCATCAGTCATGATATCTATGATTTGATTTGTTTTTATGAAGATATAACAAAAAGAGGCAACGTTCTTTTCTGATTGTGGAATAGACCAAATGTAAGAAATGCAGATAAGTTTACAATCATACATGGGCAACGGGGTGCCACCCTTGATCGATTCACTCAAAATGCCGAAAATTGAGGGGGATCACCTCAAATTTTCAGGATTGGTATAATTTTTAAAAATCAAATTTTTCCGGGAAAAAGGCATAGCCTTAGGCTAAGCATAAAGCTAAGTCTAAGCCTAAGATTAAACCTAAGGCTAAGCCTAAGCCTTAAGCTTAGCCTTAGGCTAAGTCTTAGCCTAAGGTTAAGTCTAAGGCTATGCCTAAGCCTAAGACTAAGCATAAGGCTAAGCCTAAGACTAAGGCTAAGCCTAAGCCTAAGCCTAAGCCTTAAGCTTAGCCTAAGGCTAAGCCTAAGGTTAAGCCTATGCTAAGTCTAAGCCTTTTTTCCTGATCAGTTCAAATTTTCCCGAGGAAATCAGATTTTCCCGAAAAAGCAGATTTTCCCGTAACATATATAATGTATCATCGATACAGTGCTTCAGTATTTCTCATTTGTAATTTTAAATAGAAACCTCGTGAGTATAACTAAAAGGTACGCAGGCCCAGGAGACCTGCGTTAGATTTATTAATAAAAATAATAATATACGTAAAAATAAACAGTATTAATGTACCTAGCAAAAAAATATCTATACATAGATATGCCCATATATCGATTTCAGCACTTCGAAGCTGCAGATATTTGCTAATACTAGGAAATTTTGCAGCTAATTCTACGGATTGTATGAAAATGTCCTTTGGTGTTAAAGGCTGGCTTTTCAGAATTTGACTAATTTCTTTAGCTCTTTGGGAGTAGCTAATAAATCTCTCATAAATGGTTTAAAACTGATCAAAACTTACCTAGTATTATATAAAATTTCATGTAATGCTTCCACTATGGCCTCATATGTAAGATTGTTCTTATCCAATTTTATGCCTATATCACGATCAATAGCCGCTGCCATGTTGTAAAATTGATCTGCAAATAAAGGGATTCCTATTAGAGGAATTCCTGCATTTGCGGCTTCAATATAAGAATGCAAGCCCATATGTGTTATAAATGCTTTGACTCTTCTGTCATCTAAATTTTTGTATTTTTGGTCAAATGCTTAAGTTTACTCAATAAATCCATTTGAGGGATCCATTTCATCAGCACTACATTCGAATAATTTTTGAAAAGATTCGCATCCTCCATATCTCCATCATATTTCCAAATAAATTTATAATCCAAAAATTTACTGAATCCTTCCAACATGCGTATTTTAAGATTGTGTGACATATAAGATGTTTTAGCATTGGATCCTAATGAAAATATAACTACGCCTTTATTTGAGCTGGACAAAATTTTCTCGAAATCCTAAAAAGTCTCGATTTGTTAAGCATTTTGTGGAGTGTAAAAGATATGAAATAATTATTCAAGTTTATTCAAGTAAATTTATGAACAACAAAGTCCTTTGGGCTTTTGCCCAAGACTGAAGTTTTTGGGAGAGCTAAAGGCATTTTTTAAAATTTTTAAAAAGGGCGAGGGTGAAAAGAAAGGACTATTCTCAAAAAACTTTTTTTGTAAAATCACTTTTCTAGGGGTAATTTTATGCAAAAAATCGATTGCACACACTCCCGAAATTTGAAAACGTCATCTACTTTCCTTTACGTCGATGAAGAATTTAAAAGAAGTTTATTGTGATCATGTCGATGCGTATAGGGAATGCTGAGCGAGGGGAGGGGAAGTATATAAAGAATAAATCTAGACATCTTCCCCGAAACGGTCTCTATCAAAATTCACAGGGGAATCGTTGATTTGCCTTTCCTGTTAGTTGGTCTTGTCTGTATAAAAGATTAATAAAGGCATTTCTTATCACACTCGACACACACAATACNATAAAGAATAAATCTAGACATCTTCCCCGAAACGGTCTCTATCAAAATTCACAGGGGAATCGTTGATTTGCCTTTCCTGTTAGTTGGTCTTGTCTGTATAAAAGATTAATAAAGGCATTTCTTATCACACTCGACACACACAATACAATCTCTTTTAATCTTATGGGTCGTTCACATACCACGTGATCAGGTTGAAAGAGGTAGCTGAAATGATCACGGTGGCAAGGAGGGGGGGGAGGAGGGGTCAGGCTATTGATCACGTGATCAGGCACGTAGCGAGGGATAATCTCCTTCCCCACGAAATCGAAAAAGATGAAAATTTTTCCTAACGATCCCCCTTATGTTTTTGGCCAAAATTTTGGAATAATTTATAATAAAAATCACGGTGGGGGAGGGGGGGGGGGGAAGCTCATGATCATGTTTGATCACAGAGGAGGTCTAAAAATATTAAAAATTTGATCACGTGATATATGAATGACCCCTCATAGGATCGATCCTTTCTAAGATTAAGTTTTTTATAGGGTTAAATTTGGGGATAATATAGTCTTGATTTAGGTCAATTGATTTGTAGCAAAATTTGGGAAAAACAATGCAGGTCAAGTTGACTATCCGGGTATATACGCGCGCTGCCATTGCGCCACAGACGCATTTCTACGCCTGGCAGGAATCGAACCTGCGACCTAGTATTAAATGATAACCCGGATAAATCGGACCGTGCAATAGGAAATTCAAAAAAACTTGTTTATATATAAAGAACGCTTTGAAAGAAGTGCTTTTCAACAAGTGTGAAAAGAGATGAGATGAGCAAAGATATTCTATATGTTTTCCACAAAGTGATCGATTTAAAAGTGTAGTTTGTAGTCGTAAAAAAATGTATTGTTTTCTGTTCGATCTATTAAATACGCTTTCAAACCCATTGCAATCGATTTCTCGCATGCAAAACCCCCCTAATAACTCCAATTTCGAATAAAATTTGTGGTTTCTTGACCTGGTTTCGATCACTAGGGTCTCTCGATACTCCCCCCTCGAGGGAGGGGGGAGGTATTTTTTCTATAAATGATGAGTCACCTTGTCGCTTTTTGAGATTTCTTGTGATATCTCAAGAAGCGATAGGTTAGGTTTGGCGACACTTGCGCATGAAGCATTACGCATCCACATTTGCGCATTTAACAATTACGCACGCACGTTTGCGCATGGGCATTTGCGCATGCACTTTTGCGCATGTAACATTTGACATACACTTTTGCGCGTGCAACATTTGCGCATGTGCATTTGTGGGACAATTTATCGCACTTTGCGGTAAGTTATGAGTCACCTTGTCTCTACTTACGATAATCTAATTTATGACTCATCCTAGACACTAGCGATTTATCTCTTGTAGCGATCTACAAGACAAAGCAAGATAAAACGATACTTTGTGTAATGGTTTGACATCAGCAGATGTGATACCGCCTATATATTTAATTTTGCCAGAAATCGGTTTAGAAATGTCCAATATTTCATGAGAATTGATAAAAACATAAGTTAGTTGTTTGACTAAACTTCTAAGGCTAGGAAAATTGGGGTATATTTGATTGAATTCTATTTGCTAAAAGGTAGATTTATTATTGGGTTGATGAGACCAAGAGCATCGCTGAGCTCACCAAATGGGGAGAGAAGGATAAACAATCGCGGCTGCATTCCCGAAGAAAATTTTTTCGCAAATTTGTTTCAAAATTGACGTTCCTAGGGGTAATTTTATGCGAAAAATCGATTCTTCGCATTCCCGAAGCATGAAAACCTATGCTTGACCCCTAAAACGCAAAAAAATGATTTTTTCCTGTGCAATTATGTGATTTGAATATCAACGTTCATTTTGTAGGCTTACGTTCTGTTGTTTTTAGCTTTTTTATCATGTCAGAATCATCAGAAATAGAAGTATAAGATGAAGATAAAGTTGAAGAGAATAAGCCAAGATTAGCCATTGTGGAATTGAACCAATTGTAAAGCTTCTTCAATGTTGCCCAGAATGTGGAAAACTACCCGGAGGTCCAAAAAATGGAAACCTAGAAGCATAAACGGGACAAGAAATGATTGGTCCAATATATTTCAAAGATTTAGGCATAAATATGACCGCAATTTTTTATTGTGTATGTAACAATCGTCAAAGAATGAGATAGACAACACAAGATTTGATGAACTTTTGAATTTTAGTGATACTGATGATGATTTTGTTAGATAGACATTGTTTTGATAGTTTTAGGGATCAGGCATAGGTTTTCATGCTTTGGGAATGCGCGGAATCGATTTTTCGCATAAAATTACCCCTAGGAACGTCAATTTTGAAACAAATTTGCGAAAAAATTTTCGTTGGGGATGCAGTCGCGATTGTTCGTCCTCCTTTAATGAGACTGTTTTGTATTTTAACCCAATTTAAGACTAACCTCTGCCATCGCAAATTTGTTTACATTCCATATTAAATCCAAATGATAACGCAAATTATATAGCTGATCCATAAAACTCATTTTTGTACCATGTCCTTGCCAGTTAAGTGTTTCTAAAAATTGAAATTCACATTTTTTAGTCTTCATACCTGAAATATAGCTAGGTGCCATTGGCAGACCTAACTCCCAACCAGTCCAATCCATCATAGGGGTTGGGAAAAATCCCATAGTAGATCTAATACCAAGCAAATAAAACAATCCTAACCCACAGTGATCGTATAATGACGATATACCAACATCGTATTGTTCTATTTTTAATCTTTCGATAAAATCAGACTGGTTTAACAAAGCTAAATGTAAATTAAGTGAAATGAGTCTTTTACTCATATTCGATACTTTTGCAAAACTCTTGTCTTGTTTCCTCATAAATAGGGTGAGAAAAAGACACCGTTTGTGGTCTCATGGAGTCTACCAAATGGTCCATTCTAGTCCAAGGGCTTTCTTCATTCAGATTAATACGATAAATGTTTCGAGCAAGATAAGTTCCATTGCTATTAACATTAGGGTTCCAACTCATTATTAATAGATCCTCAAATTTTAGACTATATAAAATTTTTTGGAGCTACTGAACTTGGGGGAGGGACCTACTTAACGTGATCCCCAAGACCGAAGTAAAAAGCGCTGAAATTTTTACCGAAATACACTTCCTAAGGGTAAAAATTGACGTGGAACACACTGGTGTTATTATTTTCAAACCAAAATCTTCGAAAACCTATGAATTTTTGCAATTTTTAAATAAAAAACTTTTTTGAGTTAGGTTGTATAAAATAATTGAGTTAAGTTGTATAAAGATTATTATTTAAAAAAGTACAAAAATTCATATGTTTTCAAAGATTTTGGTTTGAAAATAATGGTACTTCGGCCTTGGGGGTCACGTTAAGTGGGCCCCCCAAGTTCAGTAGCTTCAATTTTTTGTCTTTGGCCTTACCACAACATGACCTCGATCAACTAGAGTATTTACTAAAGCGCCTCCAAATTGTATATGACTCTTTGAACTTCCAGTATTATAGAGTAAAACTTTAAAAGACAAGCTTGAACAAATTAGACCGACAAAAAATAGGATTGAGAGTAAGAAAGACATTATTGTAAAAGTTCGAATCTCGAAATTTGTCATTTTTACGGGGTTTATATGTTCTTGATTTTCACCCTTGCGTTATCATGAGTACCAAAAGGTCAGATTTAAAAACCATAGAATAGAATTATAAAGAGGGTTTTGATAAGCTAAAAACAGTCTAGAAACAGAATGATGAAATTTTTTGGAATCAATCTTATGCAAAGATAGAAAAAGCTCATATTTTCTGAACAACTTGCTTAATAAGAAAATGAAATATTTTCGATCCTATTAAAGGGGGTAACATTTAGGGACTAATCTCTGAAACGAATTTTTTTTCCAAATTTTTTGTTGCAAAATGACATATCTAGGGGTAATTTTATGCAAAAAATCGATTGCGCGCATTCTCGAAGCGTGAAAACCTTTGTTTGACATTTGAAATTGAAAATACGTATTTTTACCCATATAAAAATACGTATTTTAATCCATATTTTTTCTATTTTTGGGCTAAAAATCGAAAATAAATTTTTTTTCAATAATTTTTTAGCTAATCAAATCCACGAATATTTGAAATTTAAGAGCAACAAAAAACAACCTGTTTTTTGGTTGCTCTTAAATTTCAAAACTTCGCCAAAAATTGAGTTTAAATCCGTTTCCATTGCCCGATAGCTCAATCGAACGCTCTAATCACTGGATTTGATTAGCAAAAAAATTATTGAAAAAAATTTATTTTCGATTTTTTAGCCCAAAAATAGAAAAAAATATGGTTTAAAATACGTATTTTTATATGGGTAAAAATACGTATTTTCAATTTTTAAGGGTCAAACAAAGGTTTTCGAGAATGCGCGCAATCGATTTTTCGCATAAAATTACCCCTAGATATGTCATTTTGCAACAAAAACTTTGGAAAAAAAATTCGTTTCAGAGATTAGTCCCTAAATGTTACCCCCCCCCCTTTAAGATTTTTCTAGTCGGGGAATCGATTGCGCGCATTTTCGAGTCATGAAAAAATTTCTCTAACCCTGATTCAGGGAATATAAATTTTTGAGCCATTTTAGGGGAATAAAAAACTCCGATTTTTTGAAAAAGTCTGGATATTGACACGAAAACATGAGTTTCGCTCAAAAAGACCAATTGGATCGTATCTAGCATATACTCTTACCCACTACTAGAAAAAAATTTCATCGAAAACGGATGAAAAATGATGAAATTAGAGTATTTTTTTGAGCCGCAAGGACTTATCGAATAACCCAATATTTTTCCTCTCTCAAAAATGTATTATTCTAAAAATAAAACTCTAGGAGTAATTTTATGCGGGGAATTATTTGCACATATACCCGAACCCTAAAAATGCTTTTCTGACCCTGGTTCAGGGAAAAATTGGGGTTTTAAAGCGAAAATTGTCGTTTTTCGCATTTTCAAAAACCCAAATTTTCCTCTGAATCAGGTCTAGGGAAGCATTTTCAAGGTTCGGGAATTTGCGCAATCGATCCCCCGCATAAAATTACCCCCTAGAAACATAAAATTATCCTTAGAAAAATAAATTTTCGAGTCCCAAAAAATCACAAAAATCCACTTTTTGGGCACTATAACTTTCGCATTGCGTGACAAGGTTTCCCAGTTGTGACAAGGTGGGCCTAAGGCCTAAGCCATATTGGGAAACCTTGACACTAGGAAACCTTGACCGGGAAATCTTGACCGTAAACGAACTTTCGCCACTAATCTCGCCACGCTAACTTTCGCCATGTAACTTTTGCCACGATAACTTTCGCCACTTTCATGTCAATAAACATATTTCAGACTAATTGAGTTGCCTGATTTGCAATAAATATGTATATTGACACGAACGTGGCGAAAGTTAATGTGGTGAAAGTTATAGTTTTTTGGCAACGTGGCGAAAGTTATAGTGCCTTTTTTTGGCCCATCCTGTATTTTGCCAATGTGAACAAAAATTTGTCATAATTTTTCAATCCACTCAGAAAATCATTTTCTTAGAAAAAAGGTGGATATTTGATGCTGATGATTACGTTCAAAGAAACCTTTTGATTTTAATGGTCGTCTTTAGGGCATATATAATTTTGATACTTAATTACTATTTTCATATATAATCAAGTCCCACATCCCTTCATTTAAATGCTTCTAGATGTCTAGAAAGGATTATTTGTTCTACTCAGTCAACTTCATAATAATCTTTGAATCATAAAAATGATAGAACCTAATTCCACTTTAAGTCCTTTTGGAAGATTTGGGATTTTTTCGCCTACAACTCCTCTAACAAATGTCTATTTTGATCCAGATACTAGTGAAATCTATGGGATTCTTGTCTACTTCTTTGGTTCTTTATCAATAGTGGCGAATTCAACGTTATTTTTATGCTTTTTGAAGGTTAGAGTTTATTCAATTCGGCAAATGGCCATGTTTTATTTTTGGAATATTGCAATGGAGATAATTTCTTCTGTATTGATAATGTTTATTCAACCGAGGTAAAAAAAATGAAAAATTCGCATAATTTTGAAAAATTTCATATTTTTGGAAAAATCGTAAAATTCCATATTTTTCAAAATTCGCGAAATTAGCTTATCATCTCCTGGGGCCGTACCAATAAAGATAAAAGCTAAGGATAAATCCTTAACTTTTCACTAAAAGCTAAGGATTTATCCTTAGCTTTTATCTTTATTGGTACGGCCCCTGGAAATAACAAAATTCGCATATTTCTTGAAAAATTTAAAGTGCATATATTTCTTAAAAAATCATAAAATTCGTATATTTTCCAAAAACCACAAAATTCGCATATTTCCTGGAGACAACAAAATTCACATCTTGAAAATTGCACTACGTTTTTTAGGCTCTATTCCACAGATATTATCTATCTCTTTGTTTTCCAAGGACCAGTCCATTATTTAAACCTTGGTACAGGAAATATGGTCATATATGATGTCTACATGGCATTATTGTACTCTAGGATTTTGATTTATACTTTTGGAATCGTGTACAGCATAGTAAAGTTCAAATCCAACATTTGTTCTTTATCCACAGCCATTTTTATTAGCTCAATCTTGGCTATAGCCTTGTTTTCATCGGTTTTTGTAAGGTTTTTGGATTAATACTAAAATATTAAACGTGCTATATGTGTCTGTCTGTTCTATCTGTCACCTTAAATCCAATTCCGTTACAGCCTATACCAATCGATAGGGCTCGGTGAGATAAGAAAAATGATACCAAACTTATGGGGGTATCCTTCAAAATAAATTTTTTAGCCCCTTACCACCTTTTAACGTAAGCCTTTAGTGCAATTTTGTGAGTAATTTTGATAAGCCCACGTAGCCTTTTCCACAGGTTTTCTTTAAAAAATTTTTTTACTCAACTTGGCCTCTTATTGTAAGTGTACATCCTAATAAGTTGTAATAATTGTCAATGTATATATTTAACCGACAATAAATGAATGAATTGTAGATCACCTTCTACAGATGCGGTTCTTACATTGAGACAGTGAAATTCGAAGCAACTTCTCTTCATATTGATTATATCGACAAAAACGGCAATTTTCGAATCAATTGGTTGAGCAAAGAAAATTGTCCTCTAACTCTAATCTACGGCTATGTAGCCTTGGGTTTATGCACTTTATGGGTACCAATATTAATTTTGATAAGGAAAATTAACCCTATTATAAAAGAACAAGAGAATACGAGTGTCTTTATGGCAAAGAAGGAGAAATTGTCAGAACAGACACAGAATAAGGTAGGATGTCGGAAATTCGCATAATTTAGAGTCCCTAGAAGGTGAACAGAATGCGTAAATTTATATGCGAATTTTTTATGGACTTGCGTCAATCGATTTCTCGTGCCCGAAAACCCCCAAGTACCAAAAATCAGCCAATTTAGGGAAAAATTTTTCGGAGGTAGGGCCGGATCGACATCCCCATTAATACTTTTTCAAGAATTATGCGAATTTTTCTATTTTTCACAAAATAATGGAATTATTTTTTTAAATTGCAATTTTTGTTATTTGATAAATTTTAGATAGCCATTATCCTTGGCTTGATAAGATTCTTCTTTCTTGTACCCTCAATGGGATTATATCTTTTTTATAAAACCCCCAACGACAGTGGATATTTACCCCTGTTGGTTGATACCATTATTTATCTTTTCCCTATACTATTGTGTGTCATATACCCTTGTTTTGTCATGGTTTATGCTAAACCCTATCGAACTTATTTACTCAGTTATATGCCAAAATGTTTGAAGAAGTCAAAAAAGATGAACAATACAGTGTTTATAGCAGAATTTTTATATAAATAAGAATAAAAAATTGAAATTAAATAAATAGCATGACAGGGATCAGACTTAAGCCCTCTCAGACATTACCCCTCCAAGGAAAAAATGTGGAAAAACGAATATAATAGTCACTTGATTGATTGGATATAAATTTTTTGAGATATGAGGTCATAAAGTTGCATAATTAAAAAAGCACTAGTACTTAGCTTGAAAAGACGTTTCTCCATCAACAAGCCTCGGTGATGCAGTGACAAATAAGTGACTTCGTGGCCACAAGGTCCCAAATTCTTTTTGCACAAAGTAAAAATCTAAAAATTTTGCAATTTTATGACCCTATAGCTCAAAAAATTATATCCAATCAAACGACTATTATATTCTTTTTCCATTTTTTCCTAGCTTTTGAACTAGATCTCGAACAAATTTGAGTTTGCCAGACCTTGAAGGTCTTTATCAATGGAATCGGGTCTCATAGTGATATCAATGGCTCAATACATGAGTGATATTGAGTCGAATATTTTGGATTTCATGACGTATTCGCCGAGATATCCAATTTTTTGTCTACATACTCCTGTTCAGGACTTCGAAAAATTTTCGAAGCATTCAAATTTTTTGTTTTAGCAGATAAAATTTTTATTTTTTTAAATTTATGTTATTAGGTATTAGAGAAAACGTTTTTTACAAAAATTTCATCTGTCTCCACTTTTTGCCCATCTTGGTCAGCCGTGGGGCTAACCAAAAGTGCCCCTTTCGGACCCTGTTTCAAGTAACTTTTCTAGTTGCGACATTTCAACTAAGGGGTCATTCACATATTACGTAATCAGAAATTTCGCCTTTTTAGATCCCAACTGAATATATATGGCACAAGAAATTCGTTTTCGACCAAATTTTTTTTCAGTAGTAGGTAAGAATGCATGCTGAATAAGATCCAATCAGTCTTTTTAAGTATAACTCATGTTTTCGTGTCAATAAACAGATTTTTGAAAAAATTCGGATTTTTCAATGTTGCAACTTAATTTTAAAATGTTGATATTTGGCTATAAAAGTCTTTTTTTGACAAAATTTTTGACCTTCCTAGGGTTTTTCTAGACGGGAAATCGACTGCGCGCATTTCCGTCGCATGAAAATGCTTCCCTGATTCAGGGAATGCAAAATTTTTTGAGCCATTTTAGGGATATGCCTCTCTTTGTAATATATTCCTTTAAAAAATATCTACCTTTTTTAAAACTTTTATTTATAATTCTCATGAAAAATTACGATAACATTCAATCTTTTATGTAGTGTGAGGAAATTTGTTTATATTAAAGTCCGTTTTATGAAGTGAATTCAATCAGTTTGATTAGTTGGTTGCGATAGTAAATTGGACGTTCTAAATGGCGGTACTAGGTGGCCAAAAAATTTAGTAAATTTTTTTTCAAAAATGAACCCTCTGAGGATAATTTTATGCGTACATTCCAAAATTCGCAATCTCGAAGCATAAAAACGCTTTCCTGGTGACGATTCCGTTAAAAATAGTTGCCCTTATCAACATATCGTGTATTTTTTCAGTCAAAAATTCCCTTTAGGATTACTATTTTTTAACGGAACCACCATTGGGAAAGACTCTTTACGCTAAAATTACCTCAAGGGTCATTTTTTGAAAAAAAATTTTAAAAATTTCTTACAAGGAAATATTTCCAACTGTTAGGTCGCAATCGATATCAAAACTGGTCTAAAAATGACCCCCATACTCGACTTTCGATTAAAAATAGCAGAAACTTTCCCCGTGAGGCCATCTTGAGGCCCCTCATATGGTTCTTATAGTGGATTTTTAGAATTTTTTTAAGAAAGTATTTTTTCTTTAACTCGGCACCCGAAAATAATGGCGGCAATCGATTTTTCACCTATGATTTACTATAGAAAAGTGTCGTTATTTTTGAATTTTGAGTTAAAGAAATATGACTTTTCGGATTTGGGCGGCGGTGGGATACTTGCGGACGGACATTTGCGGACGGGACACTTGTGGACGGAACATTTGCGGGCGAACATTTGCGGACGGGACATTTGCGGACGGGACATTTGCGAACGAAACGTTTGAAAAATTTAATTTTTTCAAAAAATTCAATTTTTCAAAAAAAAATTTTCAAACATTTCGTCCTCAAATGTCCCGTCCGCAAGTATCCCACCGCCATTTGGGCTCTAAAAAGCCTTTATACTGCCATATAAAACTTTTTCAAGAAGTCCTCACGGGGAAAAATTTTTGCTATTTTTAATTGAAAGTCGGGTATGGGGATCATTTTTAGGCCGGTTTTGATATCGATTGTGATCTAACAGTTGGAGATGGTTCCTTGTTAGGGCCACCTAAAACATATTAGTACCTAGCTGGTTGAGTTGTAGGCGCAACTTTTCTCAAAATTACTCTTCTCAAAATCGCCTCTCTATATGGTCCAACTAGAAAAATCACACACAATGGGTTCAACACAGCTACCCAAGAGACCATCGTAATCGTAATCACTCCTAATCGCGAAACACTTAGACCGAAGGTGACCGTTATTAGAATTAATGTTACAGGAAGAAATGCAATAGTAAACGGGACTAGAGCCTAAAAACACGAATTTATAATACAGGGGGTATTCCAAAAAAAGTGCAATTTTTAATATTTTTTTCGCTTCATTACACACACTTATTTTTCTGAAAAAGTCAGGGAGCTATTTCAATTGTTAACTAGTGACCAGAAAATAAAATGGGTGACTAGTATAACTTTTTGGCAGATAATCCCATGAATAGTTAAGTTTTTTGAAGCTAAAACATATATCTTTAAAATTAAGCAAACTAGTCAGTAGGTTTCTTGAAAAAAGTTACACTTTTCAAGCTTCGAAATTTCTCTAGCCACTAGTCACTTTTTTGTCTTTTTTCTAGTCACTAGTCAACATTTTTTACTAGCTTTGACTAGCCATCGATTGGCTAGTCAAAAAAATGTTGACTAGAAAAAAGACGAAAAAAGTAACTAATGACTAGAGAAATTTCGAAGCTTGAAAAGTGTAACTTTTTGCAAGATATTCAGGGATTATCTGTCTATTCAACTATTCATGGGATTATCTGTCAAGAAGTTATACTCATCACACATTTTATTTTCTAGTCGCTAGTCAACAATTGAAATAGCTCCCATGAATACATTTTCACGCTTCGAGAAAGTGTGCAATCGATTCCCCGCATAAAATTACTCCTAGTGGGGTATTTTTAGAAAAAAATTTTGGGTCAAAAAATTCATAAAAAATCACAAAAATTGCACTTTTTTGGAACACCCTGTATATGTTGTCGTCATATCTGAAAGTTCGGTATATCTGAAAGTTTCAGATATGCCGAACTTTCAGATATGACGGTAACATATATATCGAATAAATTTTTTTTAAACCTGTGCTATTAGAGTATAAGTTAGTTGTTTTTGAAGTTTGCGATTCTTTTCACTCATTTGTGCTTGGAATTTGTTCAGATGGTCCAATGTTTTGTAACAAAACCAAGTGATTAAGGAGAAAGTGGTTGCGACCAAGATAAAAGCGTATAGGATGGTTAAATATATTATCAAGTTATTCTATAAAAAGTTTTTTGTAGACAGAATGAAGACAGAATAAGGACAGGATAAGGATAGAAATAAGGACAGGTTAGAAGCAGGTTAATGANGACCCCATAGCTTATTCCTTACCAAATGACTAGCAAGAAAAATAGGATAATTCCCATCATCATCCATCCAAAACGAATCAAGCGCGTATAAAAATTCTTTCCTCTTTTCCGGATCTACACTTGGCCACGTTGTAAAATACAACCATATCGATATCCCAACAGACAAACTTCCCGTCAGAGCATATAAAAGATAAAACTTAATATCGCTAAGTTGGATACTCCTTAAAAATTATATCAATTTAAGATCCTGTAGCGAAAAAACCCACTTAACAATCAACATATATCTGTAGAAAAACGGGATAAGAGTCGAAAAAATGCAAAAATACAACGCAAAGATATTTAGCAAAATGAGAAGACCATTCCATGGATGAGGGAGATTTCGAAATGCACCGGTTGTCAAAAAAATACATTCGCCGTGATCAATCTCCAATTCCTAGAAATTTGCATAAACATAATAAAAAGAAATGGGAAAAAACATACCAAAAAGGTCACCCCAATGGTAAAACCAAAAAACATGTCTACAAAACAATTTTGTCTCAATATTTTGCTATAGGGTCTAAGTTCTTCAGTGGTCTTCTTTCGAATAAGGTAAAGTAAAGTAAAATTAGCTATAAATGAGAGAATGGCAGCCATGATTTCGCTTGTGACAATCACAGTTTTTAGAAGCATATTAAAAAGTTAGTCTCTTTCAAAACAATTCTAGAATTTTTTTAAAAGTTTAAAGGACCAGTCCAGTAAGTTACAATCATATGAAAAAAAAATGGTATATTCGGAAAGATCATGAAAAATGGAGAATTTTTTGTTTTTACGGCATGTTCTGAATCGTTGTAGATTTTGAGATAATTGCGTTTGAAATTGAACATTGTTTTAGGTTATTGAAACGAAAATATGAATCAGAATTTTCGTTTCAATAACCAAAAACAATGTTCAAATTGGATAATTTTGGTGTCATTTTGTTCGTCTCATTTAGCTATACAAATTGCCACAATGTTCATTTTATGAAAAGTTAAAAAATTGATGCAAAAATAGATTTAAAAATTATAAAAAGTTTGTGTATTACAACGAAGAGCTTGTAACAAATTCAAAATTTCAAATGCAATTATCTCGAAAACTACAACGATTCAGAACATGCCGTAAAAACCAAAAATGCTTTATTTTTCATGATCTTTCCGAATATATCATTTTTTCATATGATTGTAACTTACTGGAATGGTATTCCCTTTAAAAGAAGTATTTTTTACGGCTTAATCTCCGAAAAAAATTTTTAATTTTTTTGTTGCAAAATGACATATCTAGGGGTAATTTTATGTGAAAAATCGATTGCGCGCACTCCCGAAGCGTGAAAACCTTTGTTTGACCCTTAAAAATTGAAAATAAATTTTTTATAGTATACGTACATGTGGTTTTTTTTATTACTCCCACATTTTAAAAATGCGCCAAAAATCGAGTTTAAATCCGATTCCATCGCTCGATAGCTCAATTGAACGCTGTAATCACAGGATTTGATTAGCAAAAACCCTAGATATGTCATTTTGCAACAAAAAAATAAAAAAAATTTTTTCGGGGTTTAAACCGAAAAAATATCCCCCCTTTAAGAGACGGTATCTCGAAAATTCGAACCTAGATGGAAGTATTGTTAAGCGGTTCGAGCGCGCTGCAAGTTGAATTTATTTAGTGAGATTAACGCATGGGAAAGTTTTTCAAAGTCATTTCGAGTCAAAATTCGATTTCTAAAAAATTCAAAACCATGTCCGAAGCTCAA
>OZJO01008773.1:0-14374 GCA_900406225.1 Acrobeloides nanus
CACGGTTTCAAAAATTGATTCGAATTTTCGTTACTATGGCCACCCCAGGTTCGACATTTCGGGACATCGTCTCTTAATACACGGCGCGCGAAAGTTTGCAAAAAGTTGCGTTACGTTAAAAGCTTCATAGCAAAGTGCGAAGGCAGCCATTTTGCACGCCATGGTCGGGGGGTTCGAATCCCGTCTGGTCCAAAATTTTTTTGCATTTTTTTCTACACTATTAAAAAATTTTTTTTTTGACCTACTAGGAGTAATTTTTCACGCTGAACACGATGGCGCTGTTATTTTTGCCTAAAAAGTTATAGAAACGCCTGAAAATTTGTATTTTTTTCATACGAACACACATGGTCAATGAAAGCGGTCCATATCAGTCAACTTTTCTATTCCATTTTATTCCAGCTAGATAAAAGTGTATTAATATATGCTCTTTCAAATGGCATAAAATTTTTGTGATAAAAGTGGATCACAAGCGATCACCAGTCACTTTTACTACAGGGTGAGTAAAAAAGTGCATTTTGGGTCCGAAAAATTTTCTTGGAACCGGAAAATTTTTTACTAAAAATAATCCATATAGGGGTAATTTTATGCGAGGAATCGATTGCGCGCATTCCCGAAGCATGAAAACACTTCCTTGACCCTGATTCAGGGAATGGAGTTGGTATACGAAAATTGTTCGATTTTCGCGTTAAAGGTATACGAAAATTTTTCGATTTTCGCGTTAATAACCGAATCCATTCCCTGAATCAGGGTCAAGGAAGTGTTTTCATGCTTCGGGAATGCGCGCAATCGATTCCTCGCATAAAATTACCCCTATATGGATCATTTTTAGTAAAAAATTTTCCGGTTCCAAGAAAATTTTTCGGACCCAAAATGCACTTTTTTACTCACCCTGTAGTAAAAGTGACTGGTGATCGCTTGTGATCCACTTTTATCACAAAAATTTTATGCCATTTGAAAGAGCATATATTAATACACTTTTATCTAGCTGGAATAAAATGGAATAGAAAAGTTGACTGATATGGACCGCTTTCATTGACCATGTGTGTTCGTATGAAAAAAATACAAATTTTCAGGCGTTTCTATAACTTTTTAGACAAAAATAACAGCGCCATCGTGTTCAGCGTGAAAAATTACTCCTAGTAGGTCAAAAAAAAAATTTTTTTAATAGTGTAGAAAAAATGCAAAAAAATTTTGGACCAGACGGGATTCGAACCTCCCGACCATGGCGTGCAAAATGGCTGCCTTCGCACTTTGTTATGAAGCTTTCAACGTAACGCAACTTTTTGCAAACTTTCGCGCGCCGTGAATAGCCATTTCCTCTCTCACAAACTAGGCCCAAAAGGCACATACAGTTAACCACATGGTAATTCAACTCCACAAGTCCAGAGTCCTAACCGCCAACTTCGCCCCGATAGTGTCAATACACATATTTATTGCAAATCAGGCAACTCAATTAGTCTGAAATTAAATGTTTATTGACACGAAAGTAGCAAAGTTATCGTGCCAAAAATTGTTAGGTCATGAATTCTATAAAAAACCATAAAGAGTAACAGTAAAATTTAAATATTACTTTTGGTCTTCGACATCAAATTTTCCCTCCAGCAATTCAAGAATTGATTCACACATCTTCTTTAGTTGAGGATCCATCAGGCCATAGATTTCTGCTTTCAATAATCTTGCAATCGGGAACTGGACGAAAATTGGCGCGGAATCTTGACACATCTGCCTTGAGGCTGACTCAAATTTTTGCCGAACAACAATTCCTATTTCCCGAGCTTTTATCAAAAGTCTTTCTTCCCCTGATAGCACCTGTGACATGAATAAATCCAACAATGGTTAATAGAAAAAGTTTTTGTCAAAACAAACTATTTTTTAACGAGATGTGAACAACTTGGGAAAAAAAATAAATCAGAAACTGATAACTTGAAGTTTTTCGGTTTATACAAAGAGAAGTTGTATTTGCAAAAAATCATTTCAGATGTTTTGAAATTCGCAATTACTTGCACGTAATTTTGTTAAGTTTTCGTTTACAATATCAGGGTCGCCACTAATTCGCTCAAATCGGCTCGACGGCGTCGAGAAGTGCGCAAATTGATTTCTGCTGAGACGAGACTTGTTGCATTTGAGACGATTGTTCGCATCTCGACAAGATTTTCACCCGTCGAGATGCAATTTTTCGATTTTTTCCAATTTTTTTCGATTTTTTTCCAATTTTTTAATTTTTTCGATTTTTTCCAACTTTTTTCCAATTTTTTAATTTTTTCGAATTTTTTCCAATTTTTTTCAATTTTTTCGATTTTTTCCTATTTTTTATTTTTTCGAATTTTTTCTATTTTTTTCGATTTTTTTCCAATTTTTTTCAATTTTTTCCTATTTTTTATTTTTTCGATTTTTTCCAATTTTTTAATTTTTTCGATTTTTTCCAACTTTTTTCCAATTTTTCAATTTTTTCGATTTTTTCCTATTTTTTATTTTTTCGAATTTTTTCTATTTTTTTCGATTTTTTTCCAATTTTTTTCTATTTTTTCCTATTTTTTATTTTTTCGATTTTTTCCAATTTTTTAATTTTTTCGATTTTTTCCAACTTTTTTCCAATTTTTCAATTTTTTCGATTTTTTCCTATTTTTTATTTTTTTCGAATTTTTTTCAATTTTTTAATTTTTTCGATTTTTTTCAATTTCTTTCGAATTTTTTCAACTTTTTTCGAATTTTTTACGGGGATCGAACCTGCACCTTTCCGACTACAAAACTAACATTTTACCAACTGCGCCATGGCAACGAATTTTATTTACAGACCAAACACCTAAGTTGAAAAGGCGAAATGACAAATTGAATTTTTAATTTTTTTTCATAGGGGATACCCCCATGATTTTGGTGTCTTTTTTCTTCTCTCACTGAGCTCTTTCCAAAAATCTAAGTGGTAACGGGATTGGACTTCAGGCTACAAAATTCGGTGACATAGACAGACGGACAGACAGACATTTGTCGTTTAATGATTTTTATTTGAATCTTCTTTATATACATTTTATAGCGTAGCTCACCAGCATGCCAATCATACATGGGCAAGGGGGAGGGGGTACTGTACCCCCCTAATTCGTCGTATCGGGGGAAAAATTAATGGACCAATTCGTATTTGGGAAGCCGCCCAGACTGAATTCGTTGTGAAAATTCGTATATGAATTCATAAATCGAGAACGAATTCGTATTTCGACTTTTTCGCCTGTCGACGTTTTTTTTGGTCGACGGTAACCTTTGGGACCAATTCGTATTTTGGGGCCCAGTACCCCCTGCTTGCCCATGCATGATGCCAATGGTATCTTGATCGGGTCATAGAACCTTTCATATGAGACGCTAGATATGTTTGAGTAAATTTACATATCTTCAGGTGGTCAAAACCATTTTTTACCCCACTTTTTTTCCAAAATTTTGCAGCATCTTGTTACATGAATTATTTTTGCATGATGTTATTACAACCTCTAATAAACGTGACTTAAGTCTTCGACTAACAACCAAACTGAGATAATTAAATTCTGGGAATTAAGCTACACTAATGGTAATAATATAAAACACCTGGTTTTTGGCAAAACTTTCGTTTTGTCTTAGTAAACTAGAATTTCTTACTTACACAACTATTTACCAAGTATGAACTCTACGACCGAAGAATTTCAAATACCCAAATTTGTATTTGAAGTAGCTGAAAATTTCGAACTTTGTTTATTACTCGTGTCCATTGGAGTGTTTGGATGTTTAGCATACGTTTTTACTGTTGCCCCATTATTCCATGTAAATTTTATTCGTCTGATTGAAGGTCTATTTTTGGCGTTTATTGTTTCGACAATTTCTAGAACAATAGTTTTGGTTGGTGGAATTATGGGTGTAGATAGTACGGGTAAGTACAATATGTAAATGGCCAAAAAATGGTACTACTAAGTTGCCGAAATAAGATAAGAAATATAAAATAAACTGATTAACCTTTCGAAACTTGGTGAACCAATGAGATTGCGACTTCACTGGTCTTTGTTTCAAATGCGACCTCCGGAAGGGGCCCACTTTTTGAGACCCAATGGATCTCGGACCCGGGATGACTAGATGAAGTTCCGGGTTTAAGGGATCCGTAACTCAAGTGTGGTCGGCTGAGGGGGGAGTAGAGATGGCCAAAAAGTTACAAAAATCGTAAACTTTGAAAAATGTAAAAATTTTTAAGAAAAAGCATTTATTTTTAAATTATTAGTGTTTTTCTAAAGGAAAGAAATTAATTCTGAACTTTTTCTTCGTAAAAAATTTTACGAAAATTTCGATTCGTAAACTTTTTTATGAAAAATTGAAAAAAAAATTGCCATAGTTTATATATATTCGGGAAATTCATGAAAAATGGAGCATTTTTTGTTTTTACAGTAAATTCTGAATCGTTACCGTTGTCGAGATAATCGCGTTTGAAGTTAGCGTTTTTGGAATTGGTTTGAAATTTGAATTTCCTGCCAATCCCTGATTTTCAATTTTGGCGGGAAATTCAAATTCAAAACCAATTCCAAAAATCACCAACTTCAAACGCGAATATCTCGACAACGGTAACGATTCAGAATTTACTGTAAAAACAAAAAATGCTTCATTTTTCATGAATTTCCCCGAATATATATAAATTATAGCAAATTATTTTTTTTCAATTTTTCGTAAAAAAGTTTACGATCGTAAAAAAATTTTACGAATCGAAATTTTCGTAAAATTTTTTACCTAAATGCCAGTGGTTCAGGGCCGTGGACCTATTTTACGACTCTGTTATTTCGCGCAGCCCTTCGGACTAAGTTCCGTTTGGTTTTTTTAATCTTTTTTTTAGGTTATGAATTAAATAATATTAGCGAACGCTTGAAAATATTCTTTATAAGCGAAACCTTCTCATGCTATTCCTATACGTACGCCGCTGCAGCTATTTTGTGTATCGCTGTTGAGCGGTCTTTGGCTACAATTATGTTAAAAACGTATGAAACTTGGCGTAGCAAGCGATTTACAATTCTTTGTGTTATATTTCAACTATCTTTTTCAAGTATTACTACTGTTGGTTTTTATACGAGTAAGATGAAAATTAATAGGAAAATTGGAACTACAGGGTGCGGCAAAAGTTCTTGTGTTTTTTTGAATTACTGCATATAGTATTTTGACCATAACTCTTTAACCTTACATCCAATTCCGATGATCTTGGTGTCATTGGATAGCTGTAAATTCAAGCTATCTAAAGACACCAAGATCATCGAAATTGAATGCCAGGTTAAGGAGTTATGGTCAAAATACTATATGCAGTAATGCAAAAAATCACACGAACTTTTGCCGCACCCTATAGTATCGATTAGGTATCCCACTGAACGAGGAATTTTTCGAAAAAAAATTTTTCATCATCTGGAATTGACCCCTCGTAATTTTATGCGGGGAATCTGAATTTCACATTTTCGAGACCTGAAAATCTTTCCCCGAATCAAGAAAAGGCTATTTATATGACGTATAGCATGTGATTCTTGTCAAAGTTTGTGCATTACAACGAAAACATGTACTTTCAAACGCAATTATCTCGAAAGCTACAACAATTCAGATCATGCCGTAAAAACAAAAAATGCTCTATTTTTCATGAAGTTTTCGAGATAATTGTATTTGAATGTGGCCATAAATAGCCCTTTCTTGATTCGGGGAAAGATTTTCAGGTCTCGGAAATGTGAAATTCGGATTCCCCGCATAAAATTACCCCCAGAGGGGTCAATTCCAGATAATGAAAAAAAATTTTTCGAAAAATTTCATGTTCGGTGGGATACCTAATTGATACTAGTTCCGAAAATTTAATTTTAAAATGTTTTAGAGTGGGTTACACTTTTATCACTGGGCATAATTTTCATTGTTTGTACATTAATGTTTGGAGGGGTATGTTTATTTTCAGGACATACATTCAGGGGGTGTGGGCAAGGATTAGCTGTCTTTTTCACAATCTGCATTTTAAAGTTTTTTTACTTAGGCCTAGACCCTAGGCTTTAGGCTTAGGCTTCCGCTACTCTCATTGCCAGCTTCATTTTATTTTAGGTATTGATATTTATTGACTATTGGAATAAAAAATGCTATAAAAATTTGTCAAGCTACACATTAAGTGAAAGATTTCAAATTGCTGAAAATATGCGAGCTGCAAAAATTTTTAAAAGAACAATTTTGATAATAACCATAGGAAATTCTATCATTATTCCAGTAAGACTAAGTTTTATGTTTTTGAAACGAATCTTCATGTTGAATATTTAGATTTATATAATATTATACTTCTTTAATAACGAAAGTCTACTTCGTCGTATAACCATAACGTTGGCTCATTTATTGACCTCAGCATATAAAATGACTATTGCGGTTATTGGGATAACATCAACTGATATATGGACACGGATATTGATCAAGTAAACAAAGGACCTTAAACCAAAGATGATGTAGCAAAATTTTTGAAAATTTTGACCACCCCTTCCGTTAAAGGATCAGTCCAGTAATTTACAACCATGTGAAAAAATGATATATTCGAAAAGGTCATGAAAAATGGAGCAATTTTTACAGCATGTTCTGAATCGTTGTAGTTTTCAAGATAATTGTGTTTGAAATTTATTACAAGCTCTTCGTTGTAATACACAGACTTTTTTGAATTTTTTGCAGAAAAATCGATTTTTGCATCAATCTTTTAAATTTTCATAAAATGAACATTGTAGCAATTTTTTATAGCTAAATGAGACGAAGAAAATGACACCAAAATTATCCAATTTGAACATTGCTTCGGGTTATTGAAACGAAAACATGAATCAAATTTTTCATTTTAATAACCCAAAGCAATGTCCAAATTGGATAATTTTGGTGTCATTTTGTGCGTCTCATTTAGCTATAAAAAATTCTCTCTATAACTACCAAATTTTAGAAAATTCCATGTGATCAAATCGAAACTTTGTTTCAAAATTTCACCAGAAACAACATCTTCTCAAATTGAACTATTAAAGTATTTAAAAACATCCGATGGAAGACGAATGACTTTTAGTGTAAATGAAGAAAGAGAGCTTTATTTTAAAAACCTTAAAAATGAGTGGTCATAATCATAGGTGTAGCCAGGATTTTTAACGAGGGCTAAACTGTCAAAGGTCTCAAAAATCATGAAAAACATAATGGGGGCACGGTGTGACAAAATTGCAAAAAAGGGAAAATGCCGGGGCGAGGAATCGATTGTCAAAACGTGAAAATGCTTCCCTAATCCTGATTCAGGGAGGGCATAAGTGTATAGAAGCGAAAATCGCATAATTCAAGGTCAGGCAAAATTTTTCATGCTTCAAAAACGTGTCTAATCAATTCCTCGTATGAAATTACTCCAAGAAAATGGTTTTTAAACAAAAGTTCAATATACTTTCCCTGGCACTGAATCAGGGAAAAATACGATGTGTTGAAGCGAAAATTGCCTAAATCAGGGTCAGGCAAAGATTTTCATATTTGAAAATGCGCGCAATCGATTCCCCGCATAAAATACTTATATGTTTTGTTCTAAAACAATTTATAATAAAAAATAAACTTTGAGTGCTCGATGAATATTTTTTGCTCAAAATATGCAAAATCTATAGGCATTCATTTTAACTTTTTAATCGATTTTCTTTGACATTGATTTTCTGACTGTTAAAAAAAATTCTTTTTGACAAAATTTCGATTTTTTGGCCAAAACTCAAAGGGGGATTAAAATAATTTTTTAAACTTTTTTTGAAAATCTCGAAAAAATTGCCTTGATTCCCCCCCCCCCCATGTTTTTGTCCAAATTTTTGGGAAATTTTCTAAAAAACATAAAGGGGAACTAAGCTAAAATTTTTTAAGGTCCCCCTAGTGACGTAGGCAAGGGGGAAGATGCTCTCTAGATGGCCAAAATTTAAAAAAATCCTCACACATAAGGGCAATAGGACTGAATGCACCGCACAAAGTGCGAGCGCACGGACTGGGCGCACAAGGACTGAGCGCACATTTTCCTTCAAAAATGTGCGCTCAGTCCATGCGCTCAGTCCTTGTGCGCTCATTCATTGTGCGCTCAGTCCTCGTTGCGCTCAGTCCTTGTGCGCTCAGTCCGTGCACTCAGTCCGTGCGCTCAGTTCGTGCACTCAGTCCGTGCACTCATTCATTGTGCGCTCAGTCCTCTGTGCGCTCAGTCCTATAAAAACCGTGCGGTGCATTCCGTCCTATTGCCCACATAAGAGTCTCCCTTTATGTTTTTTGGGAAAAGGTAAAATAGTAAAAATCGACCCAATAAACGTCCATTATAAACAAAATTTATCGCTCTGGTTAGCTTATTTGAAAATGCATGGTCTCTACTTGTTTCTTATCTTTATGATTTTTATTTTCTAATTTGCTATTTTTTGTAACATTTTTATTTGAGTAATAAAAGGCTTCCGTAAAATATTGATTTGTTTGAATGGAAACCGACGATTTTATAGTCAAAAGAATTCCAAATGTTATTAGGCCATGGGTGGTTATAGTATTTGGAATGGTTCTTCAAGTGTCTATCGGTATTGACTGCACTCTAGGTGAGAAAAACGTAACAAAATTTTAAAAAACAAACAAAAGTGGTGTTAAATAGTGCAGGGTGGTCGAAAAAACTTTCTGTGATTTTTTCAAAAATTTTCATTTTTTAAATTTTCATGAACACTTGGAAGTTAGACAAAATTTAGTAGTTAGATCAAAACAGTGATCCATGCAGAGTAGAAATTTGAAAAAAATGTTGGCTACGGGGGGTCTATGGCCCTATCTTTGCGTGTGCCTCGTTAAAATTTCAAGTTAACTTATAATGTTCATATCTCGTCGTAGGAATTGAATTGAGAGTTTGTTGACCACTCATTAAAAAGCTGGAAGTCAGCGCTAATCTTTTTTATAGACACCTATAGAAAGGTTTCATATCAATAAAAAGATAATCGCTATTATGTGTGGCATCCTATGATTTTTTGAAATGGTAGTAACACAAATTGGACCATTTGACTTTAGTTTAGAAGTTTTCAGCCCAAATGATCTTTTCAAAAAATGGAGCCCACTTTTTGGGCTCTATTTTTATCAAGTTTTTTCGCCCCCATTTTTTGCACGCGTTGGGCAGCCGTGGCGCACAATCTATATGCATAGAAAACCCCATATAGGTTATTTTGGTGGAAATTTAAAAAACCTGAAAATTTTTAAAAATTGCAAGATCCAGTTTTTTGGACTACCCTGATATTTTAAGGCAATATTTTGCCCTACGTTGTGTCTTATTTACGATGGAAAGTAGACCCACATTTGACTTATGGCCACATGATTTGGTTAACAGGTATGCACAAATAAATTTTTATGTTGGGGTGCAGTTGACCTCATTGAACTTGGTGGGTGAAAATCGTGGTTGGGGGGGGGGGAAGAAGGTACCACTTTATCTAACTGACATTTTAGTTAAAATCCCAGTTGCTATGCTTTTTGGAGGCTATTTGGAGAAGAAAATTGGTTGCCGAAAGGCATCTATAATCGGAGCTATCATGTATACGTAAGCCTTCTACATTCTGAAAATTTTTAGCAAAAAAAATTTTTTCAGAGTCATGATTGGACTTTCTTATTTTACGATACAACAATCATTTCTATTGTTGTTGCTCACATTTGACTTGTTACAAAATTTCGGCTCTGGGATAGTCTATAACTGTGTTCTAATAAATGCTCAAAAGGTAAGGCTTTTAAAAAGTTTAAATTTTGAAAAAAAGACGATTTTCGGCATTAGGCTTTTCCTTGCCGTTGTCATTACGGCCTTTCCTTACATGAATTTTTCTTACCGGACCATTCTATAGTTGTTAAATGAGATAAGCCGATGTGATAGCTCGTTGAATTCCTGAGATCATGTCGATTAACTTTTTAGGAAATCACTTTTTATGAAAAAATTTCCATGATGGAGAAAATGATAAAGGATGGTAAGGAAATATAAAAATACCCTTATCCCCAAAAAAGTCCATTTATTACATAAAAAACTAAAAGTTTTGATTTTCGCTTCAATACACAGCTCCTGAATCAAGGTCAAGGAAGCATTTTCACGTATTGGGAATGTACGCATTCAATTCGCCGCATAGAAAAACCCCTATAGGGGGTCATTTTTAGAAAAAATATAAAACTTTTTTCCGAAGTTTGAACCCTATCATTTTGAGTCGTTAATCCGAACTAATACCAAAGGCTGGTAAGGAAATCTAATGCCCATTTTTTAACAAAAAAACAAATTTAGTGGCTTCCAAACAGAGTAGGTTTGGCATCTGGTCTAATTGTGGCTGGTTTTGGTCTAGGTGGATTTTTTATCTCTCCTTTACAAACCAAATATGTTAACCCCAAGAATTTGCAAACAGGATCGGATAGGTATGTCATGAGAGGGAGAGATTTTCCTTTCAATGTCTTCTATAAAAGCTGGGTGACAAAGCTCGCAATAGCTCAGATATATAGGAAAAATCTTCGAGACGGGACTCGAACTTGCGACCTCTGTCGTACATGTTTAGTGCCTTGCCACTGGACAACAAAGTCGAAAATCGGTCGTTTGATGTTTCGAAACTCGACATTTCGAGTTAGGTTCTCTAAAGAATCTAAGCTAGGGGATGATGCTTCATTCTCAAAAAGCGTTGAGCAAAATCAATTATTAAAAGCATATCCTCTTCCGATAAACGTGGAATTAAATCTTGTATCTGTTTAGCACTCCAAATAATCGTTTGATGTTTCGAAACTCGACATTTCGAAACTTTTTTGTTTTTGAGGAGAAAGCCAATCCTTATAGTTTTGGTGTCGTTAAAAAGCTGGATTTTGTAGCAATCGAATGACACCAAAATCATGCCATAACTCTTGCTGGTTGCGGAGATATTGCATAATTAGTAAAAATGTCCGTTTTTTGACATTTTTTACTAGTTATGCAATATCTCCTTCGCAACCAGAAAGAGTTATGCCATGATTTTGGTGTCATTCGATTGCTACGAAATCCAGATTTCTAACGACACCAAAACTATCAGAATTGGCTTCGTATTTTCGGAGAAATCCTCAAAGCATAAAAAAGTTTCGAAACATCAAACGACCCGAAAATCTACCAAATCCATTATTTCCAGTATTTTCCTTGTTATTTCTCAAATATGGATCTTTCTTTTAGCTATTTCACTCAATCGGAAATCCTTGAAAAAGTACCTCCTTTATTTGTTGTTATGGCAGTTTGTTTTGGATTGGCTCAAATGGTGGCGTTTTTGTTTATGGCTGAACCAGTAATTTTGTTTCTGTTTAATAAACTGAAGTATAAAAGTTTTAGAAAGCGACGAATGAAGAAGAGATACAATCTAGAACTTCATCACACCCTATTAATGAAAAGCCGAATATTTTAACAATTAAAGAAGTTTTGATCTCGAATACTTTTGCACTGCTCTATGCAACATTATTTCTAAACACTGTTTGGTGCAACACAAAAGATGGTCTATTTAAAGTATGATCATCTACTCCCAAGGTCACTACCTTCAGAACACCCTGGGGGGGGGGGCATAACCACTAACACCTGTTGCTTATGCAAGTAGTGAGCTATTTGATGGCCATTTAGCATCTAACATTCACTACTTTGTTGTGATGGACTTTGGCCCAGAGCGATCGAGAGAAAGGCTCCTAGGGCTTTATTTATTCTACCCTTTTTTGAACCATATTTACACTTTTATCTCTGTTGTTATATTTTAATATCGCTGGCTGACACAAAAGAGGGTCACAAAGTCTCCCCATAACCAACCCTTCTGCCTACACCATTGATCCCTCCCTCACGATGCAGGCAAGCCCAAATGTAGACACACCATGTACGACCTTTTCATTTGGGTGCCCCAAACAAAGAATTGACAAAGCTTAAGAACCCTTCACGCACAGTTCCAAAATCTGGACCCCTTTACATTATGCTTTCATTTTTAGGCTTATGGATTAGAATTCATTCACGATGACTTTTTTCTAGCCATCCTCAGCTCGGTTTCATCTGTGATCAGCTGTGGAAGCTTAATCGTATACGGTATTTTAGTCGATAAAGTATATTTTTTCGAAATTTTCAACACAATTTCAAATTTAGGTGGGATATCAGAAGCTCATGCTGATTACTTGTGCTATCGGCTCTGTTTTTATGTGGGCTATACCGGGCGTAAGATGGGTTGGAAATCGATATTTGTACTTCTTTTGGGTAAGTTTAGCACCAGGTCAAAAGAGATAGTCACATCGAAAAAAATGGGATTGCCCCTGTTCCTAGATTCTTCTAAGTATCTAACCAATGTCGACTAGACCTCTTCAATAGTTGCTTACATTCAATTAAGATTTGTATGATGGACACAGTTAATGGAGCCACGTATACTCTATTGCCTTATGCAACAAATAAACTTTTCGGTCACGATAATTTTGGCATTGCTTACGGACTTTTAATGACGTCCTTGGTAACATTTACGTTTGAACAATAAGAGCTACTTCGGCTCTTATCCCCCAATGAACATGGTCTAAAATCGAAAAATTTTATTTTTCGAAATTTTCTCAAAAATGATCCTATTAGGAGTAATTTTATACGGGAAACACGTTGGAAATGCTATTTTTGCGTAAAAATGCTTCCATGGGATATAAGAGCCGAAATAGCTCCGAACAATCTGCTATAGTCCGTTTCCGCGCCAATGACAAAAATTTTGATAACTCATAGCGCAATGGATAAAGAAATCACCCGGTCGATCTGGCAAGTTACACAACGTTGAGATTTTCCCGCCCGCAGAACGTCAAAAATTGCGTGGGGGGGGGGTGTACACGTATGATCCATACTATGCAGTATACTGTTTGGCCCTATCGGGATCTAACCTGGCTGTCTCAATGTTTATTAATTTGCTAGATCGGACGGGGACTTCTTTATCCAATGAGCTATGGGATATCAAAAATTTTGGTTCTGCCGCGGAAACGGACTATAAGTATTTCAATTCTTAGACTCTTGCTGGCTTGACTACTTCATTATGCTCTCAATTTTTACTCCCATTAATTGGCTACGAATATTTGTTCGTCACAATCGGCTGCTTTTTATTCACTTCATTGATTTTGACGGCATTCGTCCATAAAACCAAATATGGCTCAGCATAATATTGATTGAAAATCTCTTGTATTTGTTTAAATAAAATAACTTATAACATTTTTTAGCCTATGGGTTAGCGAATAACTTGATCTTCACTCTGTGGCGAAAATTATAGGGAGGGAGCTGCAGAAGGCAGGCTGAAAATTTCTCATTTATTCCCTCTTATGTTTTACACAAAACCTCTAAGGCGTCATTTATACTAAGACGCGGTCGCGTCTGCCGCTGCGCCTTCAAAATGCACTAAGACGCGCGGCTAAGTATAAACGAATTTTGCGTCTGCCGCCGCGTCAGACACTGCGCCTTCAAGATGCATTAAGCGCTTCGTCTTGAGTCTTACAAGGAGTGCTCAACACAGCAAACGCAGATCTTGACAAGAGGCCTAGTGGGTTTAAAAGTACTCAACCTGAAAACAATTATGGCATATGTTTCGAATCCGAATCAAAAGAAAAAATTTTGGCTTAAAATCTTCCACAAAAACTTTTGCCGGAGCTGGGAGTCGAACCCTGCTACATTGAGGTGACCGGCCGACGACTTCATCACTCACTTACAATTGGCGCAGTTCTATATTCGATACGCATCTATACTAATTGCTCATCTATTATTAACTCAAAATGGTTGGAGAAAGCACCCAAATTGCCGAATTCAACGTGAATACGGACAAATGGTCTACATACAAGAAGAAACAAATCTTCTATTTTGAAATCAATGGCATCGTTGAATATAAGAAGACGAAAGCCTACTTCATCTCCAGCTACAGCCTCCCAATTTTGGAACTTCTGAAATCGCTGATTGCATTCAAAAATCTTGAAGATGTTGCCATTACCTATGTCCAACTGGTTGAGGAACTGGACAAGCGATACGAAGAAGAACATTCTCCCAAGCACCTACAGCTTCTATCACTGTCAACAAAAAGCCGGCCAATTCATCAATAACTTTGTGACATAACTGAAGGAGAAGAGCCGTTACTGTGACTTTGGCTCTAACAAATGACAAGGAAAAGAACTTGAGAGCAATCCGTAATCAACTATCTCGGGGCACCGTCAAACCAATTTCAGTTGTAAGTCTTGGTAGCACAATGGTAGTGCTCTTGGACGGTAGCCAGGAGGTCCGGGTTCGAATCCCGGTTGGATCCAAAAACTTTTGCTTAATTTAAAAATATCTCGAAAGGGTTAAACTTTCAATGGGTGTCGTAAAAACAAAAAATGATCAGTTAAAATTCCTCTTTCTTTTAAAAATAAATTCTCAAGGTTTGTTCAAAAG
>OZJO01008789.1:0-15709 GCA_900406225.1 Acrobeloides nanus
TGAGTATGAGTGAGAAGGATGCCATAGGTCTAATGATGGTAAGTCAAACGAAGAGAGGATAGATAGTTACGGTGTTCGTGTTCGAGGATAGGGAAGCATTTTCAAAAATTTTCAATGCGACAATCGATTTCTCGCAGAAAAGAACAATTTTTAAAATTTTTAAATCTTGAAAATTTTGGAAAAGTTGCGCTAAAAATCTCAAATGCAATTTTGTAAGCCACCTTGAATGTTTTCATAAAAATTTTTTCCCCGAAAGGCTGGTCCTTTAAACTCAAAAAAATATTCTAGGCCGCTGATGGTCCAGTCCCGAATGCCCTATGCTATAATATGGTCCAAGACAATAATTTCTTCCCGGGCACTCCCAGGTCATTGGCAAAGAATCGAAAGAATATCCCCACGATTATCGGAACCAATAAAGATGAGTGGGGTACATTTGGTAAGTAATAATTGAAATAGCTCCCTGTCTGTTCACTATTGCTTCCCTGGCTACTGCGTAGGGTGCAATTATGGTTGAGCAAGGAGGGTAGAACTTGGAATACAGTTTATTAGAGGAAAGATTAATTAAGCGTTAACCAGCATCTCTACTACAAGAGGAGAGGATGGTTTGCCTAAAAATACTGGACCGATAAAAAAAATAGGTCCAGTATTTTTTTTCTTACTTTTTCATTTTATAGAGCTCATCTACATTATGAACAGCCCCACAAATCTTACGAACTACACCAAAGAATTTGCGGAATTTCGACTGACAGAAATGTTTTCGAATTTTCTTGGAAATCAAGCTCAAAATATATTCGGAATTTTGGAAAACCTTTATCTTGACAATATAGCTAACAATGATAATTTGGCATGGTTGAACTTCGTTGTGGATGTAAGTGATTACATAACCTAGCGATTAGAGGTACCGATGAAGTCAAAATATTTTCTAATTTTGGCGGAGTTCTGATTTTTCCTATGATCGGAACTTGAACAAAATCGATTTGATCCTGAATCCCGTTACTCCACCTGTTTTTTTACATCATTAAACTGCTGCGCGCGAGGGTATGACCTCCTCGCCTCGGTGTCCAAAAAATTGAATGAGGAAGTCGCCGATTAGCTACGAATTAACAGCCGAGTTTTGAGCAATTTTTGCCTAAAAATAAAATTTTTTGATCAAAGAATGAAATTTTTAGCCAGAAATATTATTTTTAACTCTCTGATGGACCAAAAGTTTACAGGATGGGAACAATTTTAAAAATCGCATCAAAAAAGACAACAAAATAAAAAATTTATGAATTTTTTAATTTGTCACAAATTGCTGGGCTTTCTGAGGGCTAAGCCATTTTTGACTAAAAATATTAGCATCAATTTCTTTTGAAGCTCATCAACCTCTTTTAGATCGGTACAACTTTCTTTTGGACTGGGTATGTTGGTCGAGACGTTCAATTGAATCTGCAGAATAATAACCCTGATGTCTACGTCTACGAATTCACTTATTACTCTGGTGCCGACAGTCATAAATTATTTCCCGGCTGGCAGCGTAATAATTCTCCATTATTCAAGACTATATAACATTTTCAGCTGTAACCCATGGTGCCGAGACATCTTTCGTGTTCATGGGTTGGGATCCGAGTGATGTGGGCACAGGCAAAATTAATATGTCGGATATAGATACCGCCTTCTTCTTTGGGGAATCATGGACGAATTTTGCCAAAACCGGGTAGGATTTTTAAAAAAGAGAAAAGGAAAATATGACAAATTTTTTAGAAAACCCACTACGGATGGTAGCTGGAAACCTGCAACCACGGCCATAAATAATACTGCATATTATGAGATTGGCTGGAGCTCGGGAGCCAGGCCAGCCTATAGAAATAAAGACCAGATTCAATTTAATGAGGTACAATGGAGGCCATGGTGGTAGGAAATGGAAAAAAGTGACAAAAATTTTAAAAACGGCTTACACCATTCGACTCATTCCGATGAGAAGAGTCGAACGAGTACCATATCATGGGGGTTTACAAAAAAATCCTTATGGTCGAGTGGCTAAGATGCTACCTTTCAGTTTAATTCCGTGGGTTCGAATCCCACTTCGAATTTAAAGTTTTCTAATTTCATGGAAAGTGCTCTAATCGAGCTTTTTCGAATTTTGATTCCATTTTTCACATCGTTCTTAGGCCACTTTTTTCCATATTCGTCTATCTTGAGGCATAAAAAATGTTCGCTACTGTATTTAATTTTCAGATTTTACCAAATCTTCTTGGTGGTGAATTTCCGAGAGATATACCGGATTATAATAATGGAACACGGACTGGTATTATCTTTATCGGGCTGTATATTCTTTGATTCGATCGTTTTAGGTTGCCAGCCTACTTTTGTCCAAGGAACCGCCGTTCCGCATCATTGTTATACATTATTTAACACCGCCAAAAATCAAACAGATGCAACTTATTATTGTTCCAAATATTTTATTACGCCTTTTAAATTGGGACTTAAAAATATCAATAATGCTGTAGAGAATAGTGAACTTCTAAGTTAGTATATTATAGTCCGTTTCAGCCCCAACTATAAAAAAGCTGAACCCAAAATTCAAAGTCCGAAGTTAGCATCCCGTCCGATCTGGCAAGTTAAGCAACATTGGGCTAACGTTGATATCGTAGGTCCAACACCCATCCGTTTCCTTGTGTCCAAATTCTTTTAAAAAATTTTGCATATGGGTATTATGATGTGAGAAACACGTTGGTAAAGTTATTTTTTCAAAAAATCTGATGAAAACATGATTTTTTAAACTTTTTCGAATAACACCGAATTTCGTAAAAAAAAGTTGTCAAAGATAGCGTTTTCATAAGTTTAGAAAAAAAGAAAAATAAATTTTCGAGTACCAAAAAATTTTTTTTAAATTTCCAGCGCCACCCTATATAATTTTTTAGGCTATCTCAATTCAAATTCTTTTGGTAAGACCTGCACCAAATCGTATATTGGACTGTATTTGCATAACAGCCACTGGGTATGGCAGAATGGAAATGGAACCTATTATAATTGGGATGCAGGTATAAAAAAATGAAAAACTTAAATATCTAATTAATTTGATAATAGGCTATCCCTCGAGTGATCCTACTGCAACTTGTGTGGTAATCAATCCAAGCAATGGAAAATGGCAGAACCAAGCATGTAGTTTATCACAATGCTATATTTGTGAAGCTGTTATCGGATAAGATAATTTGAGTTTTAAAAGTTTATTTATTTAATAAATGTATTATATTGAAAAACGGTAGTACCCCAAATTTTGTAGAAAACATATTCTTCATTTTCGAAGAAATTCAATTCAAAGTTTACTCAAAATGACGACGGCTATTGTGGCACTATAACTTTCGCCACGCTAACTTTCGACATGTAACTTTCGCCACGATAACTGTTGCCACGTAACTTTCACCACTTTCGTATCAATAAACATTTAATCTCAGACTAATTGAGTTGCCTGATTTGCAATAAATATGTATATTGACACGAACGTGGCGAAAGTTATAGTTTTTTGGCAACGTGGCGAAAGTTATAGTTTTTTGGCAACGTGGCGAAAGTTATAGTGTTCTATTAGTGATGGTTTCAGAACGTGCTAGAACAAATTAGCGAAGTTATTCGTGATAAATTAGTGAAGTACCAAAATTTCAGAACGTATTTGTGGCGGTCCTGAGGGGTTCCCCGCATAAAAGTGGCGTCGATCGTTTTTTCTCATCATCCCTCTAAAATCGGTTTACAACGTTTTTTGAGGCGTTAGCTGTCGTAAAGCTCAAATAGATTACGACGTTAGCTGAGTCGTAATGCATTACAACTCGTTGTAAACTAGTTGTAAACATATCGTATTGCAAAACGATTCGTTGTAAAGCGATTTGAATTGGTCGGTGTATTGACACGAAAACCCTGAATTTTAGCCAGGGGATCGAACGATAGGTTGTTGGATTCCTTGGGTCATTCTGGGTAACTTTAATTCTCACCATACGACCAATTCAAATCGCAACTATTTTTGATTTTTCCGGGCAATTTGTAAAAGTACGACTTCGCCGTACACGCCGAACGGGGCGCCGAACACGCCAAACGGGTCCCAATTAGGCCTAAGCCTACGCCTAAGCCTAAAACCTAAGCCTAAAGCCTAAGCCTAGGCTTAGGCCTAAGCTTAATTAGGACCCGTTTGGCGTGTTCGGAGCCCTGTTCGGCGCAGTCGTACTTTTACAAATTGCCTTTTTTCGGGCTAAAAGACGAAAAATAAGTTTTTGGGAAAACCTTTCATATGCTACTGTTTTCCGCTATGTAGTTGATGAGAAAATGATGTTTAAACATTTATTTTATAAAAAACATTTTGAAAATGCATGATCCTTAATTTTTTCTTGCACCGCTTCTCAAGCGATTAGTTAGCTCTTGCTTCATTGTATTTGTTGGAGTGGCATCTTTTTGGCATAAAAATGGCCAATTATATGGATTTTGAGCAATATACGGGCAAGGTTCATTATACCACTCTTCATATTGCCCATCACAATTTGCATCTCCATTGGAATTGGGTTATTGAAACGAAAATTCTGATTCATGTTTTCGTTTCAATAACCCAAAACAATGTTCAAATTGGATAATTTTGGTGTCATTTTGTTCGTCTTATTTAGCTATAAAAAATNGCTACAATGTTCATTTTATGAAAATTTAAAAAATCGATTTTTCCGCAAAAAATTCAAAAAAGTTTGTGTATTACAACAAAGAACTTGGAGCAAATTCAAAATTTCAAACGCAATTTTCTCGAAAACTACAACGATTAAGAGGGTGTCGTAAAAACAAAAAATGCTCCATTTTTCATGATCTTTCCGAATATATCATTTTCTCATGTGGTTGTAAATTACTGGACTGGTCCTTTAAGGTGCGTCAGTAATTAATAAAGTGCCTCATTTTTTTGTTTATAGACAAATTCAAGTTGGAGGGGGACAGACTCGAACCCTCGGCTGTTGGCTCCATGAAGGCGCCTTTTACCCACTCGGCCATCCGGGTCGTCTGATCAAGATCTTTCGTTCGGACTTATATACTTAAGCTATTTTTATGTTTTTTAAAATGTTTTCTAGTTTAATAAAAGTGGCGTCGAGTGTCTTCTCTCATCATCCTTCTACAACTTTAGTTTAATTACAACAGGGTGTATGTAGATTAGCGTAGTGCTGGGCTTGATTTTTATTAAAGTTTATTATACATTGAATATTTGTAATAGGTAGAATCATTATATTACAATAGCGTGAAAGTTCAATTAAAATGCACAATAGTGTTTAAATCACTCATTCATGGGATCGTTTGTAAGACACACAACATTACACGTTTATAGTAGTAGGATTTACGGTGTACACATTACATTCATTGAAGGCAAGCCATTTAAACAAGTTTGATAAGCACAATGAGCGCCACAATCAAGATACCCATTAGCACATTCTTGATAACATACAGAACCAATTCCTTTATATCCGGCCATACATGGCTGATAACATAAGCCAGCAGAATTCTCAGTGCCTGGTGCACATTGTAATGGTGTGCCAAGGCCACGACCATATGATTTTTTGGAACAAGACAATCCCCAATCTATGGAATCTAAAATATTTTATAAGTTAATAGTTTAAAAGAATCGACACCTGTAGTGCAAGGTTGGGCACACATACAACACCCAGCAGGCGCAAGTCCGTTTTGACATTTTGGATACCATACTAGGCCCAGTAATTCACAACCTTGTGGATTTTCTTTTTCACATGTGTCGTTATTCCATAAAGCATAGCCAAGACCACGGCTGTATGAGTTTGGTTTTAGACACAAAAGACCAATGTCCTAAACATTATAGCTAGTAAAAAAAATGTGCTCGGATGTTAATAACAAAAAAATTGAGGCTCAATCCTGGATGTCTGTCAGGAGAGACGGATTTTAGGAAATCCCTTTTGGCGTTTGCCCCCTTCCAGGAAGCCCTGAGGATCCCTGACAACTCACAGCGCACAACTATTAGTGAAATATATCTTCCCAAAAAGTCACTTTTTGCGATTTTTGAGAAATAGATTGCGTGCATTTCCGGAACTTGAAAACACTTCTCTGTCCCTGTATTAGCGGCGAAACATTACTTTTCACCCTATCACTTGTCACACCATCTTTTTGTCACACTTTGCAAGGTGTGACACCCTGCAAAGTGTGACAAATACGAACTCAGGTCAGGCTGAGCTCGTATAAAACCCAATATAGGGGAGGAGTACGGTGAGGCAATTCGCAGTGGCTCAAATCGCTCGGATTCGTGTTTTTCGACAACGAAAACCCCCTAGAAACTATACTTACTGTAAAACCATTTGGACAATCTTCCCAACAAACTGGCCCACCTCCAGTATACCCAGCTTGACATTTTGTATAACAAACAAATCCACTCATTTCAGAATTTGCATCACAACTATTCGGCAAAACTCCAGCACCTCTATCATAGGTCTTCTTCCAACACGAATTATTACCCGTCTCTTGGGCAAAACTGACTAGCGATTGTAATAAATAAAAGAAAGCTATAGAAGTAAAACTTTTTTTGGACATTATACCCAACATGATTCATACTGAGTCAGAGAGAAAATTTTAAACTTTATATAATTTTTGACATTAAAACCCAAACAAGATTTCAAAATGATATGATTGGTTTCGACTATTCTCGAGTGGAAATTTGCATAATCTGACAAAAATGAAAACTTTTTGTTGAAACTTGTTTATTTGAATGTGATGATTCATTCAATGAAAATTATTTTTATTTATATGAGGGGAGGCCCAAAAGTCCGTGACAATGTTTTGAAACAATATCTTTTTCTAGAAATTCTTTTTCGTCGCAGTCTTTTCCAGTATTAGAAGAGTGTATGAGGAAATTTTTACACAAATTTCAAATTCAGATGACATCAGGCTTTCGCTGTGATGAATTGTTTAAAAATACCTTCAAATTTTCATGTTTTTGCTCTAACTTTCGACCCTTTATATTTTCGTAGGGAAATCCATTTTCGATGAAATCTTTTTTGGTTTATAGAGAACCAACGATGCCCTACAAGATGCACTTATCAGTTTTTTGAGACGATCATTACTTGTCGAGATATCGAGTTTTCTTCGTTAGGATATCCTAAAATAGCATTTTTCAAAGACTGAGCCCTAGACCTTTACAGATTGATTTTTCCGCCAAAATTTTTTACAGATCAATGCAGAATTTTATGGTGAATTTTTTGACACCAATATCATAGAAATCGGGAAAAATTTCTCGAGCTATTTTTGTGAGGAAATTTTTTCCTCCGATTTCGTTATATTGGCGCTAAAAAATTTGCTAAAAAATTCATAAAAAATTTTGGCGAAAAGATCAATCTGTAAGGGTCTAGAGCTCAATATTTGAAAAATACCATAGGGTATTAGACATACATGAATAAGGAGGGGGACAAGCTACCTCGGGGCTATATGTTGTCGACCAAAAAAAAGGTCGCCATCTAATTTTTTGGCTCGGCTATATAGCTTTGAGACTTAGAACTCCGAGGCTATATGAATCTTAATTTTTGGCTCGATGCTAGCTACATGAGGAGGGGGACAGTCCCCCCCCCCCCATTGATAATGTATGGTATTAGACATGAAGCTTGTTTAGGTTTCGATGAAGCCTGAACTTCAATGTCTAGACATGAAGCTTTTTCAGGTTCTATGGAGCTTGCCCGGGCTTTAAATAAAGCCTATCCGGGCGTCAAGGATGACACACTGTAGCCTGTGTAGCCTCAAGCGAGGCCTCCACAAGCTTCATAAAAACCCTATATAAGGGAGAATCATTTCATATATAATATAGTTCGTTTCATTATACAACCTTATAGTTAAAATAAAACTGTTTAAACTCTAAATAGTGATTTATTTCTTTTTATTATCTGTTAGCTAGCCTAGAAGCTAGCTACCAGAAAACAGACTTTTAAGCCCCCAAATGTATAAGGTTATTAACAAAAATATGTACTCAATTTATAAAGAAAAATATGAAGATAAAGATTCATAGCCATCAATTTCGCTTTCTAAAATTGCATGAAAGTTCTCTTCCAATTCGGTAAAATTAGGGCGATCTTGTACACTTTCTTCCCAGCACTTTTTAGCCATTTTATAAAGTTCTTCCGGCATATCTTCAGGATGCTCTAATCTTTGTCCTGATTTTAACAACTCTACCATTTCATTATAACACAAAGAAGCATATGGCACTTGTCCTAATGTGAACATCTCATACATCAAAATTCCGAATGACCAAACATCGGATTTTTCGGAGAAGATATGATCTGTTAGAGCTTCGATTGAAAGCCATCTGATAGGGAGCTTTTTTTGCAAGGTTGCTTTGTAGGTAAAAGTTTCATCACATTTGCAGCAAAGTCCAAAGTCGGATATTTTGGCGATGTTGGAGCCAAATAAAAGAATGTTTCTTGCCGCTAAATCTCGGTGCACCATGCCTTTTGAAACGATATATTGCATTCCTAAAAAATGAAACAATTTTTCACTAGTTTGATCCTCGATTTAGTAGTCCCTCTAGGAATCGATCCTAGAGGACCACTAATTCGAGGGGTCATTACATCGAGATTTTCTCGCTGGGGCCGAGCTCAAGGGCGGCTAAATTTAGGGGGCTACTAAATCGGAGGGGGAGCACTAAAAAAATCGAGGTTCTACCGTATATATGTTGTATTCAATCTTGAATTTCATCCAATCCTGAATCAGACAGCCGATTTCATCCGACCCTGAATCGGACGTCCGATATTGAATATTTCCGATTCAGAAAAAAATCGGATACAACATATACATATGTGAATAGGGAGTCTAGATTTGAACATAATCCCTCGATTCCGTGTTATTTATAAAGCTGATTCTAGTACCATTCGAGTTGAGACTACACGACATAATCACGATGACAATCCAGGAAAGTGATGTATGCATTATTTTTTGGTGTTGGAAAAATATTTTTGGTGCAAAAAAAATTTTCGGTGCCAAAAAATAGAACCCTTTCGAAATATGTTCGTTGTATATTCGAAAACTCGATTTTCTAAAAAAGCGTTTTTACGAAAAAATAACATCACCAACGATATCCCTGCTGAACAGTTCATCCCATAGACACTTCACCTACCATAAACACTTCATCCATTGGACACTTCACCCACTGGACAGTTCATCCATCATAAATACTTCCCCCACCATAGACACTTTACCCACTGGGCACTTCATCATAGTCTTGAAAATGTGAATGAACTGTCCGGTGAGTGAAGTGTCTATGGTGGATGAACTGTTCAGTAGGTGAAGTGTCCAATGGATGAAGTGTTTATGGTGGGTGAGCTGTGCAGTGGGTGAAGTGTCTATGGTGGATGAACTGTTCAGTAGGTGAAGTGTCCAATGGATGAAGTGTTTATGGTGGGTGAACTGTACAGTGGGTGAAGTGAGATACTGCCAAAACCACAGCAAGTATTTACTCACCCAAAAATGATTGCAAAGTGGTTTACAGATATGCCAAAATTTTCATGAAATTTTGACAACCTTAAATTCGAAGCGGGATTCGAACCCTAACCTATAGACTGCAAATCTTTACTTTAGCCTCTCGACCATGGACTCGATGGAAAACCGCATGCTATAGTATTCGTTCTACTCGTCTCGGAGAGCTGAGTCAAATGGCATGACTCGTTTTTAAAATTTCGAATTTCCTCCAATTTTGTTTTTAAACCTAGGCCTAAGCCTAAGCTTTTTTCCACTTGCCTTTGGCCTAAGCTTTTTTCTCCAAACAACGAAGAAATTTTATGCTCATTTAGAATCAATAATTAAACGCATTACTTGGGTACGATTTGGAGGATTTTCTACTAAAAAATTTATGCTCCAAACTGGTAGGACACTTAACTGCGACGTAAAATTTATGCAAATTTCGGATTCTTGCGTATATATGTCATGAAACTTAGAAGTTATATTTTTATTTAAAATATTATCTGTATTGCAAACAGCAATTTCCAAGGTTTCGCCTGTATTAAGTGACAAGAATGATATATGTAAAACATAATAATCTACTCCGTTTATGCTTCCATTGAAGTTGACCCGCCAAACGCAATTTTTAATCATGCAGCCATTAAAGTTATCAAATGATAGTGTAACATTAGGGTTGGTAAGATTAATATCGATTACTTGAGTGCAATTACAAATAGTATTATTCGAAGTTACTGTTGAAAAACTTGCAAGAAAAATTAATATGAGGCTGAAACAAAGGAACTCGATTGCACGTATTCTCGAGAACATTTTAAAATGGAATGATTAAAAAATAGTCATTTTAACCCGGAACATTATTGAAGTATTGATAAGCCGTCATTTAAAGAGGGTTTTAAAAATATTTGCTTGATATTCGTAGGAGTTGACAGTTTGAGACAATCCCCTATTATATTTTTAAGCATCTTAAATTTTTTGAGGCACAAAAAATTATGTAGGAAATGTATTGGGTTGATCAATAATTTCTGCGTTGCGTCGAATTTTTGCAAAATTGACTCCCCCAGGGGTTTTTCTAGGTCAGCAATCGATTGTGCGCATTGCCAACCCTTGAAAATGCTTCCCTGATTCAAGGAAGGGGATGGGTGTATTGAAGTGAAAATGAACCAAAACTCGAATTTTTGCATGAAAACCGGCGATTTAGGGGGTTTTCTAGGCGACGGTCCAACCAGTAAACCAGTAACCGACCAGTATGAGGATCATCTTTAAGAGAGAAGCTTCCATTTCGAAAGCAAGAAAACCAAAATTTGTATTGTGTCCAAGAATATCCACATTTTCCATAAATTGTATTAAGACGATCAGCTGCTTCCTTAGCATTTCGGCATCTTTCCTCCCAAAAAATAGCGCTTCCCTGAATCAGGGAATTTTCATAGTTTCTGAAATTCTCTTAGAGAGAGTAGTCTGTATTCGAAACAAATTCGAAAAGTTCGTGAAAAATGGTGTATTTTTCGCTTTTGTAGTAATCTTTTTCGCTTCGTCGAGATAATTTCTGTGAAATTTCGTCTGTGTAATACAACGAAAACATGAACATCTATTTCAAATCCCTGATTCACAAAATGTTGTTTATTGAAAAGATTGATCAAATATTACAAAATTCACAAAAACACAAAAAGGATTCCTAGAAAAGGATATCGCTTCAAAACTATTTTGACTTTTAGGCTTCCCATCTGTAAAAGATTATTAACAAAAATATGTACACAATTTATAAAGACAAATATGAAGATAAACACTCATAGCCGTCAACTTCGCTTTCTAAAATTGCATGAAAGTTCTCTTCCAATTCGGTAAAATTAGGGCGATCTTGTGCACTTTCTTCCCAACACTTTTTAGCCATTTTATAAAGTTCTTCTGGCATATCTTCTGGATGTTGTAACCTTTGTCCTGATTTTAACAACTCTACCATTTCATCATAACACAGAGAAGCATATGGAACTTGTCCTAATGTGAACATCTCATACATCAAAATTCCGAATGACCAAACATCGGATTTTTCGGAGAAGATATGATCTGTTAGAGCTTCGATTGAAAGCCATCTGATAGGGAGCTTTTTTTGCAAGGTTGCTTTGTAGGTAAAAGTTTCATCACATTTACAGCAAAGCCCAAAGTCGGATATTTTGGCGATATTGGAGCCAAATAAAAGAATGTTTCTTGCCGCTAAATCTCGGTGCACTATGCCTTTTGAAACGATATATTGCATTCCTAAAAAATGAAAGGAGCTACTTCGACTCTTATACCCCCAATGAATGTGATCTAAAATCAAAAAATTTTATTTTTCGAAATTTTCTCAAAAATAATTAGGGTAATTTTATGCGAGAAACACGTTGGCGATGTTAATTTTGCATTAAAACGCTTCCATTTTTTAGAAAATCGAATTGAAGACAATGAAAGTATATATTTCGAAAAAGCTAATATGAAAATTCGATTTTCTAAAAAATGGAAGCGTTTTTACGCAAAAATAACATGTTTCCCGCATAAAAGTAAGATGAAAAAAAGTTGGTGCTCTATAGTGCAACGGATAAGGAAGTCAACCATCCGATCTGGCAAGTTAAGCAACGTTGGGCCCGCAGGTTCGATCCCTCTAGGATAAAAATTATGATACGCAATAAGCTTATAATATGAGGTATAGGAGCCGAAGTAGCTCCAAAATTTTCACTATAACTACGGCAAATTTTGAGGTCCCTCGAATCTCGGTCAGACCCCCCCCCCCTCCTGAGTATTTTCGAAATCTTGACCCCCTTATTCATAAATGCCAATACCTAAAATATTTTTACCTCTTGTTGTTTGCCACAAAATCGACACAAAATCATTCCAAGGTAATTCTTCTTTGTTGGCATTTCGAAAACCCCGAACATAATGCAATAGATCGATTTTGGCGATATCAAAAATCAAGCATGGCTTATCACTAGGCATTGTCCATCCTATCATACACATTAAATTCTCATGATATCCCAACGTTTTCATCACTGTAATCTCTTTGTATAACTGCTCGAGCTCGTTTTTACCAATATTTCTAGCTACTTTCACAGCCACATCACAATCACCAAATCGTTGAGTCTCTATCATTTGCATTTTTAAGTGAAGCGGTGATGGGCCTTTTAGAAAACCATAATAAACTGAAGAGCATGACCCTTGGCCTAGAATTTTGTCGAAATTGATGAAAATATTGCTGTTCTTGATAAACAGCTCATCGGTTTTTTCTTTATATCCAATCAAGTCATCCTTGGTCATTTGCATATCTGTTAAAATGTCGCATATGCCTTCTAAACGTTGTTTCTCCTTTCCTCTTTTTCTTAAATAGTATATAAGGACACCGTTTGCAATCAAGCCTATAACCACAACTCCAACAAAAACTCCAACAAATATGAAAATAATTTTATTTGTATTTTCTTCGTTAACATAGTTATAACTAGCTTCATATCTTAGTAAAAACCCATTCCAAGGCTTGTAGCTACCCGCAGAAATTGTCATTTCATCAGCTGTAAACGACAATAGCTCATTGGTAACAATCCGATTCTCATAAAGTGTTGAAGTCGTGCTATAGTTGATTTGAAGAATACCATCTCGAAGATCAGCATAAATAATGGTGATATTGAAGTTGGCAAAGCCAGATAAGCACGTTATGGTTTTTCTTTTAAAAAAATCATTATAATAACCATTGAACATAGGATAATCTGAGGACATCAAAATATCATAAATAGTGTTGTTTTTGAATTTTCTTGTATATATATGGTTATTAATATTTCCATCCAGTTTGTCATTGTCACGATTTCCATAGGTTGTTTGAAAAGTGATATCAAGTGAACCTTTTGGCGGAATGATTAAAGTGATTAAGTTACCTAGAATTAAGTTTTATTATAATCTGCGCAATGAGAAAGCCTGAAAAAGGTTGGATTTCGATAGAAGAAATCGGGATTCCGAAGAAAAATTCCCCAATTTTGGAATCTCGATGCCGTCGACCCTAATTATTTTCATGGATTAATTATATGCATGAAATTATTGAGGTCAAATAACAAAAATCAGCCAATTTGGAGCCAAAATAAAAAATTGAAAGAACTGATTTTTTAACATGGGGTACCCCGATAGTGGATCAAAAAATTGTGTGCCAAAATCATTTTTTCTCGCTAAAAACACTTTTCGGGTTAATATTTCTAGTTTTCATCCAATATTAGGCTTATTTTACGTTACTCGATCATTTTTCGCCTAAAAATTTTTTTGTCGATAACCCGCCATGACTTTTCTCCCTTTAAGATTACCAGAAACAATAACATTATTCCAAAACTTTGCGTCATTCTCTCCATACTCCAACAATGTATAGGTATCATTATAACCAGTTACCACTTTAACATGTGAACTACCATTATAATTCATCGAACTAAATTCTAGTGCCGGTAAAATCATATTACCAGTTTCAAATACTGGTACAACTATCGTATATAGACAATGTCCCATGCTCGATGCTTTAATATTTTCCACTTGAATTGAATGATTACCGTGGGGAGAGGCATATATTAAATTATCTTGTACAATGCAATTTGCAGTATGCTCATCTACTACACGATAAACTTGTTGAACATAGCCATAAGGGAGTGCTGTGCCAGCATAAAATAAAGAAATAGTACTGCTATTTGCCATATAGCTAACGATGTCTTCATTAGTGGAATAGCAACTATAAATAAATGATCCCAAATAGTTTTTAAGATAGGGAGAACCATAAATATAGAAAATTCCATAACAATCATTCAAATCAATGTAGTCTTGCTTGTCAGAAGAAATGAGAAAAATTAAGTGCAATTGTAATCTTCCTCTATTAGATGTGGTAACAAACTTTTCAGTCTTGTTAATACCGAGATTTATAAGTTTAATTGGTTCACTTGACTCTAATATAAAGTTCTAAAATGGTAATGCTCGATCTCTGTAGCAAAAAACATATAGACGTTTCCCGCCTTTGGAATTCTACTACATTAAACGTGTAATGTTTGTCCGGACGATCACGGAAATGTTTGATTTAAACCTCAATACTAAAACAAAAGTCGTAGGAGACGATAATAGAAGACGATCGACACCAAAATTTCACACCCATCTCTTCTTCACCCCTCCGAGCGCATTAGCGCTCGGCCTCTCGGTACTCGATAATTAAAACAAGTTCCGAATGAGAACCGAGCTTTGGATGTCACAAAAAATTTTTCATCGCTGAGCGAAAATTTAGGTGGATATTCTGATAGAGCTCACCGAGTTATGCAACTTTAGTTCTGGGCTCCCGACCCGGCGATCTCTTCCATTGACGCTATGGCCCCTAGAAGTTGGTGGAAATGGCCATTTTTTGACCAAACTTGGATAGGCCCTAAGTCGGTAAGTTTTTTAGCTTTTGGGAAACGGTCTTTTTCATTTTGTATCTGGAGATTGGGGCTTCATTTTATGCCAAGACCATTTTGACCCCAGATATTTATATAATTTTTTACTTACAAGTTAGCCAAATATCCAAAAATACCCCAAAAATTGACGACCCCTCGCGTAATCAAAGTACCCTTAAACTTTCAGCGCTCAACTCAAAACTTTCCATAAAGATAGCTCTATATATGGGGAACGTTTATTCAAAACATCAAAAAATTGAAGAATCCAAAAAAGTAGGGTCCCGGTTTGAAGTTCAGCTATCCGACCCTACTCGAAATCTAGGATATCCGAGAAAAAAGTGCCATCACTTTTTAGTAAGAAAAGATTTTGGCAAACGGTCTTTTGGATTTTGTAGCTGGGAATTCGGGCTTCATTTTATGCCAAGATCACCTAGACCCCAGATTTTTACATAATTTTATACTTAGACGAATATCCAAAAGTACTCAAAAAATTAGCGACTCCTTGTAGAGCCAATGCACCCAAAGTCACCGTGAAGTTTCAAAAATTTTTATGAAACTTTTCAAAAATATAGCTCCTTATTCGAGTAATATTTGTGCAAAAATACAATTTGATCCGTTGTTGATTGGATGTATGTTTTATTTGTTTGGACGAACATAGTTGTATAAAATTGAAATTTTTTGTTATTCAGACAGAGGATTTTTATAACATTTGAAGCAAGTTCTCCTGGTTCCCGCCACTTAACGTTGACTAAACTCGGCAAAAAAATTTTTTTATTTTCTTCCGGAGATTACCCATTTAGGGGTAATTTTATGCGAAAAATCGATTGCGCGCACTCCCGCAACCTGAAAAC
>OZJO01008797.1:0-25048 GCA_900406225.1 Acrobeloides nanus
GCAATTATCTCGAAGACTACAACGATTCAGAACATGCCGTAAAAACAAAAAATGCTCCATTTTTCATGATCTTTCCGAATATATCATTTTTTCATATGGATGTAAATTACTGGACTGGTCCTTTAAGTAACGTTTTTTAGCTATCGTGTGTAACAAGTTGTTTACCCTGGAAACGTCGTTGTTTATCCTTGAAATTTACCCTAGAATGTCATTTTTTTAAATTAAAAAAATTTCTACTTGGCCATGGTTTGAACTCCCCCTTTAAAAGGGTGCAGATCGAGACCGGATCTCGATCGGAAAAAAATTTGTTAAAAAATGACTTTCTAGGAGTAATTTTATGCGGGGAATCGATTACAACCATTTTCAGAGAGTGAAAACGCTTTCCTGACCCTGATTCAGGCAATTTTAGGGTATTTTTTTGTGAAACAATTTCAAGAATTAGTAAAAAAATACCCTAAAATTGCCTGAGTCAGGGCCAGGAAAGCGTTTTCACGCTCTGAAAATGGTTGCAATTGATTCCCTGCATAAAATTACTCCTAGAAAGTCATTTAAAAAAAAATTTCTGTCCGAAATCCGGCCTCGATCTGCAGCCCCTTTGAACTGCAAAAAACTCATTGTCGAGACTATTCTAATTTTATTAACGTTCGGGATCTATTCGATTGTACGGGAGTATTTCATGTAGAAAATGTCGCTTGAGCATGTAATTATATAATCAGGCGCAAACTCGCCTCGGGCAATAACGTCTGCCAAGTGACATTGGTTTTAGTTTTCTCTATTCCGCATACACTTTTTCGATTTTCATGGGAATCGATTCGAGTGATTCAACTGATTTCCTAAAACTTTATGTGTTACCTTAGGATATACCCTCACATAAAGAAAACGAAGAAGGAGAAGAAGACTGCTCCGTTGAATGTGACGCGACGTGTCAGAAAAGAAGAACGAAGGAATATGAAAGCACGTCTACAGACAACTCACTGACCCATATTGAACAAGTTGAACATGTGTGCGTTTCGTTCGTTTCGCGCGAATTTTTTACACCATGATTTGGCAATTCTTTAATTATAAATTCAAGTATAAGAATGACATTGTTTGCCTTGCACTTTTTATCTTCACTTTATACATTTTCTTCCATCGAAATCAATCAATGGGTAGTTTTGCTTGATTTTTATGGCTATGCGAAAAAAGGCTTTTTTGTTTCGTTCGCATTTTTTAATTTATTGTTTCGCGAGTAAATTCTTTCAGGCTTATCTTATTGAAAAATCGGGTACTACTAAAAGGAATAGTAGCGAACTGTCAGTCAGGGATTAAAAAAAATTTCGAATTTTTAAAATTTTTTCGATTTTTTTCAAATTTTTCGATTTTTTTTCAAATTTTTTCAATTTTTTTATCGGGTTTTGAACTCGAGACTTTTATCGTAGTAGAATGACGCGTAGTAGAACGACTGCACCATGCGCGCTTCTGGTTTATTTAGTTTGATATTTACCATCTGAACATATGATTTTTTGATTTTGTCGATTTATTTTTGTAAATATATATTTTTTATATATGATTACTTTAAATTCGGTTATGGATGAAAAAATTACCAATTACATGAATTGTGTGATTTCATAGCAAAATCAAAAAATCATATGTTCAGTTGGTAAATTTCAAACTAAGTAAACTAGAAGCGCGCATGTCTCAGTGGCTAACACTTCGGTCTACAACGATAAAGGTCTCGAGTTCGAAACCCTGTTGAAACTTAATTTTTTTGCACTTGAAAGTTTTGTTTTTTTTAAATATTTTTCCCATTCTCCCTAGTGCTGGCAGCAAAAACTTTTTGTGGCATGCTTCTTATGTTTTCACCCTAATTCATTTTTCGTTGGAATTTTAAAAATCTCTGACTGACAGTTCTCTACTATTCCTTGTTAGGAATATAAGGTGTCCCAAAAAAGTGTCTTATACACCCCTGTATACAGTGTTGTATTTCGAATATTTTTGACTGTTTCATTTAAACCAAGAAATCTTCAACTTTCTTATTCATTACGAAACATGATCGACCCTTCATTTTCAAGCTCCTTCCAAGCCCTAACGAAAGAAAAAATTACTTAAAAAAATCTTTATACTTTTGTCTATAAAGGAGCAAGAAGATTTGAAACCTGACAATATTCGAAATAATTTTTTAATGAAAGAGTAAATTCAGCAAATTGTTCGTATCTCGGTGAATTCGAAACCAAAAAAGATTGTCTATAGCTCATTTTGTAGCTACATCACTGGGCTACAAAATGCATAAAAAATTATTTTTACCACCTTGAAAATTCCGGAATTCTGATCTACTATTCGAACTAGTATTCGAAATCAACATCATTTCGAATAGTAGATCAGACTTCCGGAATTTTCAAGTTGGTGAAAATAATTTTTTATGTATTTTATAGCCCAGTGACATAGCTATAAAGTGAGCTATAGACAATCTTTTTTGGTTTCGAATTCACCGAGATACGAACAATTTGTTGAATTTACTCATCAATCAAAAAATCGTTTTATTTCGAATATTGTCAAATTTCGAATCTTCTAGATGTTTTATAGACAAAAATATAAAGTGTTTTTTAAATAAATTTTTTTCCGTTGCTAGGGTTTGGAAGGAGCTTGAAAAAGAGGAGTCGATCATGTTTCATAATGAACAAGAAAGTTGGAAATTTCTTGGTTTAAGTGAAACTGTCAAAAATATTCGAAAACAACACTGCCTGTATAAGATACTTTTTTGGGACACATTGTATAAGACTGTCTCTTTGTTTGTCCTTGTGGCGAAGGGGTTGTGTTCTAAACTCTCTCTAGGACTCTCATGCTCTACAAAACTAGCCCAGGTTGAAAATTTTTTGGGTATGACAGTTGGATAACACTCCTTGTGAGTAGTCGTTTCAATAAAACTTTCAGAGAAAATCTTTTTCATGCTGTGTACTCTTTGTGACTTTTCGTATAAAATGCAAACAGTCCATTTAATACTCTATCCAATTTAAAATGGTATGAACACGCGACCAAAAAAGATAATAAATTTTTGGAGATATTTTTTTTATTGTTCCGTAGTCACCTGACTCAAATCATGACTTTTACGTACGATTTGCATGATAATAGGCTTTATTGTTATTAATACAGACGTTGAAAAAAGTGTTTAACACAACATATTTTGAAAAGAAATGCAAATTTCTAAAAACATTTATACATTGTTCTATGGTTTTTTATTTGTTGTCTGTAATATTGCTCTTGAACACGGGAATACTCCTTCAAATTTCCGGCATATTCTGTTATTTTCAGCTATTCTGAGCAACATTCAAAAAAATTTTTTGAAAAAAGTTCATGTTAAATTATAAGCAAAATTAAAAATCCGATTTCTATCGTGATTTTAGCTCAGTGGTAGTGTTCCATGATTCGAGTCTAAGGGTCTCGGGTTCGAATCCCATCTGAGTCGATTTGATTTTGCTTGCGAAAAAAAGTTTGTCTAACCATGGAATATACGAACTTTTTTTGCAGGCAAAATCAAATCGACTCAGGTGGGATTCGAACCCGAGACCCTTAGACTCGAATCATGAAACACTACCACTGAGCTAAATTCACGATAAAAATCGGATTTTTAATTTTGCTTATAATTTAATATGAATTTTTTTAACAACTTTTTTCAAAAAATTTTTTTGAATGTTGCTCAGAATAGCTTAAAGGGGTGCATTTTGCGACCATTTGGGAGAAAAAATTTTTTCGTAAAAATGACCCTATTAGAGGTAATTTGATGCGAGAAATCGATTGCGCACACTAAAAATGCCATCTTGACCAAGTTTTCGTGAAAAATTGCCTATTTTTTCGCCTTTTTTCGTCGCTCTTCAGACGAAAAAATAGGCAATTTTTCACGAAAACTTGATCAAGGTGGCGTTTTTACGCTTTGGGAGTGCACGCAATCGATTTCTCGCTTCAAATTATCCACAATAGGGTCATTTTTACAAAAAATTTTTTTCTCCCAAATGGTCGCAAAATGCACCCTCCCTTTAAAATAACAAAATATACCGGAAATTTGAACGAGTATTCCGTGTTAAAAAAACACAAATCAACTCGGAGATGATTCTAAATGGCCTAAGCCAAAACTTGAGCCTAAGCTTAAGCCTACTCCTTAGGAGTTGCTTTTTTATAATGTCGCGCTTTTCGTCGTACACGTTGCCTGATTCAATAAAAAGCTTCGTGTAGCCAAAATAAAAGTTCGACTAGAAAACACTTTTGTCAATGACTGTACTTGCGATATTATTTTAGAAACACACTTTGATGAAATTCAATGAAAATAGTTTTTTCTTTCTTTTTCGTATTCTTCTTTCTTCCGTTATATAATTTGGCTTTTCCGGACTGTGCCGAGGCTTTTACTATTGATAGTGTCAACTCTGCTGCAGATATCGTTTCACATGCTTTCGTTCAAACAGGAGCAGAGCTACATTACTTCAGCGATGTTTCACACCAAGAAATTATTTTGGCCGGAGGACCCAACGACCTGTAAGTTTTTACAACCACAGATAAGATAATTGAAATTTGAAATTTGTGTACATGTTTTCGTTGTAATACACAACTTTTTTGAATTTTTATGGCATTCTTTTTTAGAGTTGATGCCAAGATCTCGAATGAAGCGTTAATAGAATTTAGGCCGAATGAGCTCAACTTTGATGAAGGGTATGGGGATTGTTGAACCGGTCATTGTCGTCATTAAAACTTTTTATTTTCAGAATTGTTGGCATCCCGGTTAGCAAATCAGTAGTCTTAAAAAACCCTACAAAAAATAAAATTATCTTCTCTGCCATTTCTAGCACCGCAATAGAATTTCACTGCACTTTTTTACAAAATAAGGTAAACTTTTTTGTATAAATTAAAAAGTGAAAAAAATTTGTAGGCTATTGATTCGAACGAGGCTACCTCTTTTGACGTTGTTTATTTGCCAAGAAATGAAGGGACTACCGAAAGTATATTGTATATCCACTCGTCAATTGGGATATTTCCATACAAGGTAGTCATAGTCTAACAAAAATTTTCTAACAGTTTTGGAAAAAAAAGTTGCCATGTTTTGTTGATATTCGAAAAGATCATGAAAAATGGAACATTTTTTGTTTTTACGGCATGTTCTGAATCGTTGTAGTTTTCGAGATAATTGCGTTTGAAATTTTGAATTTGTGTACAAGCTCTTCGTTGTAATACGCAAACTTGTTTGAATTTTTAATCGATTTTTAACATTTTCATCAAATGAACATTGTAGCAATTTTTTATAGCTAAATGAGACGAATAGAATAACAATAAAATTATCCAATTTGAAAATTGTTTTGGGTTATTGAAACGAAAATTCTGATTCATGTTTTCGTTTCAATAATCCAAAAAATTTTCAAATTGGATAATTTTCGTGACATTTTGTTCGTCTCATTTGGCTATAAAAAACTGCTACAATGTTCATTTTATGAAAATTTAAAAAATCGATTAAAAATTCAAAAAAGTTTGTGTATTACAACGAAGANCATTTTGTTCGTCTCATTTAGCAATAAAAAACTGCTACAATGTTCATTTTATGAAAATTTTAAAAATCGATTAAAAATTCAAAAAAGTTTGTGTATTACAACGAAAACATGAACAATTTCAAACGCAATTATCTCGAAAACTACGATTCAGAACATTCCGTAAAAACAAAAAATGTTCCATTTTTCATGAACTTTCCGAATATCAACAAAGCATGGCAACTTTTTCCCCCCACTAAACTGGTCCTTTAAGGTCAAAGGCAGAGGTCGGACAAATCCCTACAGGGTTCGTCCAATAACCAGCATTCAAATTCCTCTAAATGGAAGCTTCACCTCGCCGGTTCAACTTCACAACCCACATTCTTCGGTGTTGGAGGTTAAAGAAATGTATGTGAGTGGTGCTGATGTTCATCTCGATTTGCCGAATGAAAGTGTATTTTCGAAAAGTGAAAGAAAGTCCCTATGGGTTGGTGTTTTGGTTTCTATTCGTGTGTAGGCTTACAATGTGTGTTTTCAGGAAATTGCTCCATATGAAACAAAGACGGTGGCAAATGCGAAAGTTTTAGCAAGGCATGAACAAAACACAACCGCTTATATCGGGTTAAAGGTTGCTTTGAAAGAGACAAAATGGCCAGTAGCAAGGTAAAAAAACATATGGAGTTTTCTGCGCACTATGAGTCTTTTTTAGAGAATTCTTTGAGCAGGACACGAAGCCACCCGATATTCTTGTCATCCCACTAGATGTGCAAATTTCGAAAAAGCGTGGCATATTCTCTTCGGATGACGTTTTGGATTTTGGGCTTGTAAAAGCTGGCGACAAGTCGAAGCAGCTAATTTTCCGAATATTTAGTACGGTCGACAAAAGTCTTGATATTGAGGTAAAACTTCTTTCCAACGTTAGGAAAGTTTGAAGCTTGTGCAGGCTCCATTGAAACTTTATAAAAATGACCCCATTGGGGGGTTTTTCTATGCGAGGAGTTGATTGCGCGCAGTGAGAAATACTTCCTTGATCATGATTCAGTGTTTGCGTTAGTGTATTGAAGCAAAAATTGCCAGAATCAGGGGCAGGAGAAATTTTTCGTGCTTCGAAAATTCGCAAAAACGATTCTTCGCATAAAATTACCCAAAAAAATAATTTTTAGACAAAAATTCAAAATACTTTCCCTTCCTCCCCCCCCCCAAATCAGGGGGGAAATGCGAACTTAAGCCTAAGCATAAGCCTAATCCTATGCTCAAGTCTAAGCCTAAGCCTAAAATTAGCCTAGAACCAAGCCTAAGCTTAAGCCTAGGCTTAAGCTTAGGCTTAAGCCTAAACCTAAGTCTATTACTTTCCTAATGACCCAATAAAATTTTTAGTCAATCTATGTGGAAAAAAGCAATGATTACGCGCACGGAATTTACATGGAATTCGCTGCTAAGCCACCCATCTCTGTAAAAAGTGGAGTGAAAGGACAACCTGGTAAATGCTACTATTCTCACTGTTATAATCATTCAACTTTTAGGTCTGCCTATTGCATTGGCCAAAATCAGTATAGATTCTAACTATGTGCTGAAGAACGCCCAAGATAAACAAGTTCAAGGTCCCGGCCCCCATTTGATAAGATGTGAGGGGAGAATAATTGCAGAAAGCCGAGGAGGGAACTACAACGTTTCCGTACCATACAAAGCAGTCATCTATTCTGGGTTGGTCATCCTACTTTTAAGATTTTTATTAGGCTATAAACAGGGACCGAGCGCCTCCGGCGCTCTTATTTCCGAGTAGTATAAGGTTAGTACGGGGCTCGGTCTGCGACATTGACTCAAATACGATTCGGCTGCGTCTCGATCCGAATTTTTTGGCAAAAAATTTAGAAAAAACAAATATATAAAACAAACAAAAAATTTCCTTGAAGGATACCCTCATGATTTTGGTACCATTTTTCTTCTCTCATCAAGCCCTATCGATTGGCATAGGCCGTGACGAAATTGGGCATTAAGGTGACGGAGTTAGCACAAACAGACAGCGTGTTTAATTTATGGCTTATATTATTTACAGCGAGTTACTCCACAATCCAGAAGCAGTAGCATTCCATTACAAACTTGATCCACCGGTGCATCGTGGAATCCGTCTCACGAATAATTTCCCATTCGGACTGACAATAAAGAATGCTAGTATGGCTGAAAATGGGAAGGAAGCTTTCAAGGTTTCCACACCTCGAAAACTAAGCCTAATTGGCATATTTTTAGGTTGATCTGATTACACCCAAAGTTGACATAGGCATTGGAGAGTCGATGCCAGTCCTGCTCTTGAAATATATAAAACAGCAACAAGTCGGCTTTTCCACTTACTGCAGCATCTACACCAATGTCTCATCATTCGATATACCCATTATCATATTTAATGGCCGGCTTAGGGTAAGCTATATATGTTTAACTATCCTTGACACGGCTTCCGAAAGTTATAAAAAAGTGCACCAGAAAAAACTTTCATGGCCAAATGGTTAGGACTCCACGATTCAGTTTAATGTCACAAGTTCGAATCCCACATTGCTTTTAACTTTTTTGCCTTTTTAGATTTTTTTTAAACAAGACGGTGTTTTTTTATAGCTCGCCGAGACGAATAAAATGACACCAAAATTACTGAATTTGAACAATGTTTTGGGTTATTGAAACGAAAACATGAATCAGGGTTTTCGTTTCAATAACCTAGAACATTGTTCAAATTCAATAATTTTGGTGTCATTTTATTCGTCTCGGCGAGCTATAAAAAACGCCGTCTTTCTTTTTGAAAGATCTAAAAAGGCAAAAACGTTAAAACAAGCGGATGCAAGAGAGGTTCGAACCTGTGACATTAAACGCACTTTTTTATACGCGAGTTATTTATAGATTACATTATATTCGCCTGAAAAAAACCAATTCAATTTCGGTGATGTGAAACCCGGTGAAAGGCGTTCTATTCTAGTAAGTTAGATTTTTACTAGAAGAAACCTTTGAACATGTTTTAGTTCTCCATAACGAATGACAATCCCGTGCCTATAACCATCAATAAATTTACGAATCCAATGCCGGCTATAACATCACTGGAATTTTTGGGTCTCGAGCCTGGAAACCATACAATTTTAAGTGGAATGGGACAAAATTTGCCCATTTTTTGGGCTCCGGTATGTTGAGAATAGGGTTGTCGAGAAGGGAGGTAAACTTTGCAGCAGCATCTCCGAAAAATTTTTNGGAAACCATACAATTTTAAGTGGAATGGGACAAAATTTGCCCATTTTTTGGGCTCCGGTATGTTGAGAATAGGGTTGTCGAGAAGGGAGGTAAACTTTGCAGCAGCATCTCCGAAAATTTTTTTTTTAATTTTTGCAAAAATGACTTTTCTAGGGGTAATTTTATGCGAAAAATCGATTGCGCACATTTCCGAAGCTTGAAAATGCTTCCCTGATTCAGGAAAATAAAAGTATGTATTGAAGCGAATTTTCATATTTTCGCTTCAATACACACTCTTATTTCACTGAAAATCGAGATCTCGAAAATATTGATCTTGTTCTTTGATCTCGTTTTTAGATCTCGATCAGGGGGCGAGGTAGTACCACCCACTGAGTGGTATCGCCCACCATCCAGGGTGGTACCACCTACTCCCCCCCCCCCCCCCCCCCCCCCCTCATCTCGGCTCAAAAATCTCGATCTCGACAACCCTAGTTGAGAATAAGAAACATGAAACGATTGATGACTTTTTAGGGAGATGACTTTTCTCTGCCAGGTCGGAGTTTTGCCGTCTTCAATTACACTTTCTTTGCACCATTAAAAGAACATACCATTCAGACCGAAGACTTTGTTTTCAAAACCGATTTCGACACGTACAATTTTCCTCTTCGCTTCACATTGACCAATTCTACAATATTCTCTGTGCCAAGAACAGTATCATTTGGGAAAACGTTTCCAGGAAAAATTACAACGAGAAAATTGAGGGTAATCACATAGTTGTTAAAAATTTTCTGCAAAGCATATGTGACCCTCTCTTGCAGTAGCGTATCCAGTGGGGGGTGCGAGGGGGCCGCACCCCCGGAATTCGAAAAATGAAAAATTTTTCTTAATGATCCCCCCTTATGTTTTTGCAAAATTTCTGTGCTTAAAATTAGATTCCATTCTCATACCCCCGAAATTTGATCCTAGATACGCTACTGCTCTTTTGTGATGTTATGTGGACTGTTGTACCAGAACAATATTTATTCACCACATATCGAGATAGAGAGAGTTTCATAGCTAGTCGAGGGAACAGACTAAAGGAAAAGCTAGCCCGTGGGCTAGTTGAGGTGTTCAGGAGCCGTCTCTCAATGGACTATGAACTTCTCATGATCAATATAGAGGTCTACTCATATATTTTAGATCTACAGTACGTATGGAGAAAATTTGCAGCCGATTCGACTATCCAGCTTATCTGGTGATCCTCGATTATTCTTTCAACTAAACTCCAACTCCACTCCAGTGATTCGAAAAGGAGAAGCGTCAGATATAGGCAAAGCGCTATTTATGCCAGAAGCAACATGTCCAGTGGATTGTTATGTTGGAGTGCCATTGCATACATCGGATGGCCAATGGTTTGCGTATGGGTTGAAGTTGCCCCAAAATTTAGCTGAGATCGACAGCTATTTGTATAGACGTCTGCGGAAGAAATGGGAGAACTTAATCGCAGCAAGTCGTCATCGAATCAATACGACAATAGTCGTTGATACGACACGTGTGAAAAATTTTGAGGTATGTGAAATTTGGCATAGGCTCTAATGGAATGAAGAGGATGGAAAGATACGAATGAAACGATCAAATAAAATGAAATGACAATCAAATAAAACGATACAAATGAAACGACATAACGGAACGAAACCAAATTCAGGGTTTTCGTGTCAATATTTAGGCAAATTCAAACCCGTTTCCGAACGCCGTCTGGAAATGAAATCATTTCATTTTATTCGATCATTTCAAACCTTTCGTTTCATTCGAGCCTATGCCTGAAATTTGGATCACTTTTTTGTTAATCACTATCTTTCAAGGTGCAAGCAAGTGCTGAGCTCGTTTGGCCAAGACTTTTAAGCCATTCTGTTGTACATTTTCCATTAACAGCTGTCGGAAATTTTACGGTATGCGATTTTTCTAAATTATCGAAAATGGTTAGCATTTTAGATTGTTAATTTAACCTTGACGAACCCAACAACTAAATCGATCATTGTACAACTACTTCCACTTGTAATTTATCCAGACGCTGATGCGATGCTCGAATTTTTTCGTGACGACTTCCCGGCCCCACTTACAGAGCCAATTGAAATGAATGAAACTCTGATGTTTTCACTCAGGGACACGGAACTATTCACCCTAAAGCCGGGAAGTCCGGTGCCAAAGCTAAGAGAACAGCTTGAGGCTGTGATTGGCAGCTCAGTGCCCAGGTGCGTATAAAAGGCTTAAGCTTAGGCTCGAGTTTTGACTTAGGTCAGTGACGTAGACATGGGGAACACGGACCCTCCGTAATGTAAAAAATGAATGGTGGAAAATGATGATTTTAGTGAAAAAATGAAATTTTGGTCATTTTTGGTGAAAAATTATAATTGGGAGCCATTAGAATTTTTGAAAAAACATATGGGAGGACCATTAGAAAAACATTTTCATTTTTTACGTTTTGGGGGGCTGGGCCTCCCATGCCTACGTCACTGGCATAAGCCTAAGCTTAAGCCTAAGCCTTAGGAGTTGCTAGATCAACAAACTATTCTGATTTAGGTTTACACTGTCAATGCTGCTTCAACCTGGGATGAAAGTTCGTATTCGTGTTGGTTTTCTACCGACAGATTACAGCTTACGCTCTTCACTTCTTTTGATACGCAATAACCTCACTATTATTGAACCAGTGGTACTCTATGGTCGTGGTGCAAGAGTAGACGTTCAAGTTGATAATAAGACCAGTCGTGCCGAGCCACTACTCTTTGAAATACAAGCGAACCACTTAGCCGACTGTAATAACCCAAAAAGTATGGATTGTTTTAACTTATAGCTCTAAATTGTCTATTAGGACAAAGGCATAAGCTTACAACAACATTAACCGTGAAGCGATCCTTTATGGTGAAGAACACTGGTGAAGTGAGTTTCACGGTGGTCAACATGAGTATCAACAATCACGCATGTGAGAATCGCGGGTTCCGGATCTTGAATTGTATGCCATTTCGGTTGGAACCAAACGAGACATATTTTGTTGATGTCGCGTAAGTTTTTGTTGGCACTACTACAAAGTTGAAATTCAATACGAGTCATTCAGTGACTACCATGGTGTAGTGGTCCGTGTGCTGCCAAGGAGTTTGGCATTACCGGTACGGTTCCCACTTGCGTCCAAAAGATTTTGCTCTGCAAATACGAGCTCACGAATATGGTCAATATCCGCCTGTGGTGCTTGTAGATGGGAAAGCGTAGACTTCCTCTACACAGCTGGCGACAGTAGTGCTCGTCTTAGCTGCCGTGACCTAGCGAGCGATCGGAGCACGACATCTCCTAACAGGCCTTGGCAAGTTAGGGTCTAGCAAACCACTTGTCCAAAAACAACGTGCAATTCCATTTCAAAAAGGGAATGTGTTGCAGTTAATACTACTACAAGGTCGAAATTCAATGCGAATCATTCAGTGACCACCATGGTGTAGTGGTCCAGTGCGCTGCCAAAGAGTTTGGCATCGCAGGTTCGGTTCCCACTTGCGTCCAAAAGATTTTGCCCTGCAGGGAAAATTCTAAAAGAAACACTTCAATTACAACAGTTTTATATGAATTCTGCTGAGTCTAAACTATTTTAGTTATACGCCAGATTTCTTGATGGCAGTGAATGAAGCTGCGCTCCAACTTTATATGCATATGAATGGCACGCCGTGGGTTTTCTTTATGGGTGCGACACTACCTCGGCATATGCTCGGGCTATGCCATGCCGCATTGCCAAGACCGCCGTTTGAAATTATTATGAGATATCTATGTCTAACAGCATTATTGTAAGGATTCACTATTATCACACAAAGCATAACAGGCTTGTGTGATTATAAGCGATTAGCACTTCTGTTATTTTTTGTGCTCGCTTGGCCAATTTTTAAAAATAGTCCGAGGTAGTCCCCCATCGAAACCCAGTAACCGTTGAAGATCCTAGACAACTTTCTTATTGGGGGAAGGAGACCCCTGACACAAAATTCCGCATCAACAATGAAAATTTTTAACACCAACTTTTCTTCATCCCTTTCTGCTAAACATGGCCCGTGGGATGATGCCCTAGAGGAGCTTGAGAGTTTTTCCCCTAAGTAGAAAAGGTCCCTTCGATGAGTCCCAAGGGAACTATGCGTCAATATAATGAAATCGACTGGTGAGTAGTGAGGTCAATACATACCAATGGCTGAAATCGTGAAACTACTAGAGACGGAATCTCTCAATCTGAATCCTGAACTGCAATATAACATGGAAAAGTGAGGTTCCCCGCCTTAATCCAAGAAAGCTCCATTGAAATTCAATATAAATGGCTGAAATGGAGTCTCTATGGCCATCAGTTCCTGGTTCAAAAACAAGAGGAAGGACTATAAACTTGTCAAAGATAACTTCATACTATTTCAACATTTATCCAACTTGAAATAAAATACGCCTAGACCAATTTATGCATTTTACAACACTCCAAGATTTTTCCGAGACTAGCCCATTATAAAAATTGGCCAAATGAGCACAAAAAATAACAAAATCCAGAAGTGCTAATCACTTTCCTGTCACATATATACACCCTTGTTTAGATTTTGTCTCATCTGTGTGGTTGCTTGCTCTTATCTAGAAGGTGATCGCATGATAACATGTGCTATCAGACAGCAATATACGCAAGAAAGAACAGTCTTTGATCTAAATGCGATTGCTGCCTCGGTGAATCAAGGAAATTCGCTGCAGACACCCGAGAAACCACCCGACATCCGCCCAACGGCTATTGGTATGTGCACAGAATTGATAAAAATTAATTCGTTTTTAGACACACGTCGAAAACGCACTCATTATGTGACTATTGATCCGGATGCGAATATTTTCACGCGCGGTTTTTGGGCTTCCGTCAACTGGGTATTGTGGGTAGTCTCGCCAGTTTGGGTGGCTGTTCGGAGTGACTCGCATACAACACAAAGCAAGTCAAAGCGCAAAAAGCAAAAACGTTCAGTGACGAGTGCACAAATTGTTGATCAAACAACCCCACAAACTTTTATGCAAGTTGAACCGCTATCAAACAAGATCGCCACACAAAATGAGCATATCATTTCAAATACCAACCACGTTGAAAAAAGGTAATTAAACAGTATAGGCTCTAATGGAACGAAGAGAAAAAAAGAAATGATCGAATAAAACGATACGAATAAAACGACATAATGGGACGAAACCAAATTCAGGGTTTTCGTGTCAATGTTCAGGCAGATTCAAACTCGTTTTCGGAGTTCGGACGATTTTTGGAAGCCGTCGGGGAATAAAGACGTTTCATTCGTAATGAAACGATACAAATGAAACGACATAATGAAATGAAACCAAATTCAGGATTTTCGTGTCAATATTCAGGCAAATTCAAACCCGTTTCCGGATACCATCTGGAAATGAAATCGTTTCAAACCTTTCGTGTCGTTTCATTCGAGTCTATACCAATTAAACAAGCTTTGTGAAATGGTAATACCCTTGTTTATTTAGTGAACCAAACAATATAGCACGACAAGAAAACAAAGAACTACCAACTAATGATATCAATGCTAACAAAGTGTATACGCATTTGAATGATTTGGACAAAATCCGAGAAAATCACATACTACCAAACAAGCATGAAGCCGAGACAGAGCTGCGATTGAGAAAAACTATAAAAACTATGGACGGGAACCTAGACAGGCCAATATCAAACAAACAAACAAATCATGTGAAGCAAGAAGCTCTACCGAATGATCTGCACATTGACAATATTGCCTACAAGAACAATCTTGCCAAGAAGAAACGTGAGCGGCGAACCTCAAAAAGTGATGATAAACCAGAGAAAGCACCTGCACCAAATTCTACGCTATTAAAAGCCAAACCAACTACACAAATTACATCCGATACCAATACATACAACTCAAGGCATTCAAGCGCTGTTTCTGGCACGGACTATGAAGATCGCACTTTTCCGTTACAGACGGATGAAGATGAAGAAGCGGTAGATCCAGTGTGCTTGAGTGACTCGAATGAAATGCCAGAATGGGCGGATGACAGTGGGGTGCCTATTGCAGGTAAGCCAATTTTGGGAAATTTTTAAAATTTTTCCCCAAAACACGTTTTGCGAAATGTTTGTCTAAATGTGACCCCTTAGTGGGTCGACTTACCTCCTGCGCAAGTATGATTACAATTTCCAACAACACTGACTAAAAAGGGCCACACTTTTCTTCATGCTTCGAAAAGTGAACTTTTAACAAGTTCATCCACAGTAAGCTAAAATTTTAGATGATATTGAAGAACTGTATGATGAGCTAGTAACAACATCGGCTGTCTTATTTACTCATTCAAGAGATTCTTCACCAGCCGCCGCTTCGTCTCTTTCACATAGCCCTAAAGAAAACACATTTGTTGAACCAATAAAACAAGCGTACACTAAACCCATCAAGCAGCAAACCAAAAAGAAACCGCCACAGAAAGAAACTAGTGATGGAACTGACAACTCGAAGGCTTCATTAGAATTGACGAAAAAGCGCAAGAAACGGCATCAACAGCGACCTCAAAAGGGCGAAGTAAAAACTTGATTTGCTTTCCTTTGTTTCAAAGTAATTTTAGAACTCAGAGATTATTGCCAAGCTAATGACAGAATACCATGAGTACTTACAAGAAGCTTTAGCGAGTGGAAAGAAACCGGAAGAACTTTTACGTAAGAAAAACTTTGGAGCTCTTCTCCTTGGGGAGACGCAATCAACGGGACTCCAAAAACTGATACTTTTTTGAAGTAATTTTATGGAAAAATATTCTCTAAAAGCTTAGGCTTAAGCCTAAGGTTAAGCCTAAGCCTAAAGTTAAGCCTAAGGTTAAGCCTAAGTCTAGGCTTAAGCCTAGGACTAAGCCTAAGTCTTTAGAGGATATTTTTCCATAAAATTACTTCAAAAAAGTATCAGTTTTTGGAATCTTGTTGGTTACGTCTCCCCAGGGGGAAGAGCTCCAAAATTTTTTGCTTGTGTAATGGTTGTTCCATAATTTTCAGGATTTTTTACATGAATTTTGACCAGAAAATTTGTTTCTAAAATTTTCTAAAAATGGCCCATATAGGGGTAATATTATGCGGGGATCGATTGCGCGCATTCCCGAAGCGTGAAAATGCTTGCTTGACCCCAATTCAAAGAATGGAGTAGGTGTATTGAAGCAAAAATTAACTAAAATTCGAATTTTCGCCGGAAAACCGAAAAAATCGCTTCAATACACCTACCCTGTACCTTGAATCAGGGTCAAGAAAGCATTTTCACGCTTCGGGAATGCGCGCAATCGATTCCCCGCATAAAATTATCCTCATGGGTCATTTTAAAAAATTTTTCGGTCGAAATTCATGTAAAAATCTGGAAAATTATGGAACAACCCAATAACGTGTATTTTTAGCACCTAAAGTTCAATTAAGCCTACCAGATGATTTGTCGTCAAATGGTTTTGATCAGAAAGTTGATTGGGATGACATGAAAAATGTAAGAGATAAAGGAAAGCTTGAGTAAACTTTATTTAGACCGATGTGGAAGACAATGGAGGCTGGCCTATACCATCCACTAGTTATGACGCGGAAAACGTGGCCGTAATGGATCAATCAAATCAACATTCGCCAACTAACAACTATTCCCATTTTGGCTCACTTTTCCCAACAACCGATCCCATTTGGAAGCCAATACTTGAAGAAGATGAAATGTCAAACTTGTGGCCAGGTCTACGAATAAAAAAGACAAAAAATGAATAAAAAAGAACAATACGTTTGCGCTTATTATATATGCATAGATGCTTGGAAGATCTGGAATAAATGATAAGATCCCATAAATTTATATATATATCCGCAAAAACTTTTGGAAGGTAAGGGGAGTCGAACCCCGGACCATCCAGTCATTGGCTACAACTGATGTCCGTTAGTTGGTAAATACTCCGTCAAGTATTTCTCTGTTCGGTAAATACTCCGCCAAGTAAACATACACCGTCAGGCATTTACCAATTAACGGGCATCAGTTGTAGGTTTCGGTAGCACAATGGTAGTGCACTTGGACGGTAGCCAGGAGGTCCGGGTTCGAGTCCCTGTCGGGTCCGAAAACTTTTGCCCAATTTCAAAAATTTCCTAGATTTCTACGTTCTCGGCGTGGTTTAATCCGAGCTCAAAAAATTCCCAAAAAAATGAGAGCTATTTCTAAAGAGTTATCAGGTATGCTCCTTCAGAATGTATAGGAATTTTTGAAACAATTCAAACGTCACTTGGTCATTTCTTCCTAGTTGGTGTCCCTGGGACCTGTCCTACCATCCGTGTCTAAGGACTGAGCTGAACACGACCGAAGAAGCCATCCATCGTTTGACTCCATCCACCGAAGCAACTTCATCTATTCTATGTATCCACTCACAAGCAAAACAAACGCCATTACCGAAACGTTCTAACGTTAAACTGGTCTCCGTTTACCAAAAAACTTATTCTGGTTTCCTACTCTTGTTCCCAAAGTTCAAGGCATGATTGGTTGCTCAGAAGAAGCATTTCGAGTACTTTGCCCCATCAACTCATGTATAGTTATGTTCAATCGAAAAGTGTTTATATTTGGAAAATACCTACCTTCTGACGCAAATGTAGGTGAGAACTTAAGAAATTTTCACCGGAAATTACAATTTTTTAAAATATTTTCATCTAAGTTGCATATGCTCCTCTTTTGTCATTAAAAATAACATGAGAAAATTTCTCATATAATACATTTTTACAAAGACTGTGGGCTATATGTTATTATGCATATCAGTTTCAGACTTTGTTTGTCGTGTGACAGGTTAACACTTGGACTATTTTCATTTGAACCATTTGTACTTTCTCATATTATAAGACGTTAAATATTCATTTTAAAAAAATTCACTTCCTTTTATATTTTTAATGCTACTAAACATTAAGCTCTATTCAAGTTCCCGGTCTAACATTTTTACAATTGTTGTTTAACACCTTAATTTTATCTATTGTTCAATATAAGCTAAGAAATCACTGTGTGTTTTGTTCGAATAATGCCTTGTATGCACGGGAATTTTACCATAAATTATGATATCTGCGATTTTGTCCAAAATATCAACCCTACTCTTATATTAGTATTGTCCCAGATGATTTTTATTCCTATTTTTACCATTATAATCACCACCTTGATCGATAAGGATAGAGAAGATGCTAAATGGTTTATTTTCAACACTGCTATACTTAACTTGATTTTTGGGATTTTGAACAATTGGTTGAAATTTTTTCCAAATTTTTATCATTATTATGTTTTTATTGTCTGTGATATTGTCCGGGATCTAGCACAATACTCGATGCTACAGCTATCTGTGACCAGAGTGTTTATACTATACTTTAGAAGATACTATGAAAAGATCTTATTCTCTAAAAAGATCTTATTCTGTTGGATTGTCGTGTATGATCTGTTCATACTTGGCGTTATATGCTTCTATTACACGAATGGGACTGTTTGGGGCTCGATTTGTTATGTTACAACGATATTTTCTGTCTTAATCGGCACTTTTGGCTGCTCTTGCTTAGTTTTACTCAAAATCCGAGAGATGCTCCACCTGGTCAAGCACAATTCTGAATTACCTATCTTATATGATCTACGACGCGCAGCTATTGTCTGCATGTTTCAAGCTATTTGCTATGCTATATACATGATAGTGATCTTATATTATCGATTTTATGATCTGATAGGATATCATTCTGGAAGTAGCTTTGTTTCAGCTATGAAATATGTTACTGCCCTATTAAAAGAACCGTTATATTTGATTTTTATTATCATAGATGCTATTATTCCTATGATGTTTTTAAGATCCTATAGGAACTCGTTTAAAAGAATGTTTCAATTTTTCTTGCGTCTATTTGGGGCCACGCATGGACATCATTTATCGACGATTGAGACGATGCATCGAAGATCTACGGGGTCTATACAATTGGCCAGTTTTAAGACTACAAATTCGACGCAGGTACATCCACAACAGATGTTAAATAACTGAAAGAGTCGATTTTGTAGTAAAATTTGTGGTATAACGTTTTATGTGTTAATAAAAATCTCTTTAATAAGTTATATGAGTATGGGAATTTTTAGTGGAAAAGTTGAAAAGGCCTGACAAGGGATATGTACGAAATGACGCTTGCATTTTTCAAAAAGCCCTATATATTTTGAAGAGCATACCTGATAACCCTTTAGAAATGACAAAATTAGCTGCTATAACTCTAATCCTGAGGAGATAAAAAATAAAGTAAAAAATGATCCTTTCAATCAAAAAACAGGATGGCTCAAAAACAGGATGGCTCCCCCGGGTTCGACTCCCCTTACTGTCCAAAAGTTTTTGCCATTTCTTAAAATTTTTTTATCTCCTCAGGATTAGAGTTATAGCAGCTAATTTTGTTATTTCTATAGGATTATCAAGTATGCTCTTTTAGAATATATAAGATTTTTTGAAACAATTCAAACGTCACTTCGTGCATGTCCCTTGTGAGAAACTCCAAGCACACGAATTCTTGTGCCTACAAGTTTCATGAAAGTACTATTTTTATTTGATTCAATCTCGACTTTCTGAGTATAAACATTGTATAAATTAGTCTTCCTAGTAGGACTGGGAAGTTCCTACGCATCATTGTCTCTAAAAATAAGTCGTATTTTGTTGTTTTTGTCGATGACTTCATCTTTTCGAAAAATCCCCCTTAGTCGAACAATATAAGCGTTATCTAAAAGTTGAAGAAAATCAAGAAAAATCGAATTTTGTGCTATAGAGATAAAATTAGATGTTTCTTGATTTTCTACGACTCTTCGTGCAAAATCGACTAAAAATTCATGTTTTTCGCATAAAAATGCCCCTATAACGTCATTTCTACTTTAAAAAGTGCAACAAAAAAACTTTATTTTTCGCTTAAAAATGCCCTATAAAAGTCATTTTTATTTTAAAAAGTGCAAAAAACTTTATCTCCAGCTGAGATTTGAACCCGTGACTGTCTGAGTGTGGGTCTTCATCATTACCAACTGCACTATAAAATCTTCTCAAACGTAAAAAAAGAACAGTGCGAAGAACTTGTAAAATTGGCATATTTCCTTGATATTGATAACCTTTTGCCGTTAAGAAAGTGTTCCATTGAGAGAAAAGGAGAAATCGCATGATGGGCTGTAAAATGGATGCTCTTACATCTTCGACCATTTATTCCATCCATGGAGCGTTTGTGATAAAACTTTGTCTTTGTCGAAAAGTGTTGGAATACGTTGAAATACTTGCGTGGATCTTCTCACCTATGAGGGAGGTGAATCCTTTTGCCTCCTGGGTTCTCGTTACAAAACGGGTTCAACCAACGCAAACATTTTCTGATCAACCTGATACTCAGAGCGGTTGGGGGATACCGCTGGTACGATTCATACGTGAGTTTTGCTCTCTCAACCTCAACTCAAGTGTGATTACCTGCTGAACTTAAGCATATCAGTAAGCGGTGAAATAGGAACTACCGAGGATTCCTCAGTAACTCTGAGTGAAGAGTCGGGATGAGGTCAAAATTAAAAAATTCCTTCGGATTCGTATTCCCCGTGGTCGAAAACCCTCAAGTGCAAAAAATTTAGGCGATTTAAAACGTTTTAGGGGCTTTTTGAAAATTGACTATGTTTGGGGGCTGTGCAAAAAGTGCAAATTTCCAGTATTTTGGCTCTAAAATCTCGAAAATACGCTCTTTTTCCGTAATTTTTTTGCTAACAAAATTTGATGACGGTGGCTATCGAATGAGCTATCGGGCAACTGAAATGGACTTAAACTCGATTTTTGGCAAGCTTTTAAAATACGTGAGTAAATTATTAAACACCCTGTATATGGCTAAGGAAAATCCAAAAATGTTTATATTTAGACAGGGGTCACCCAGATATTAAGTAATCATGTTGGGGGGAGGGGGGGGGGGATAAGCCACCAAAAAGTTGATTACGTAATATCTGAATGACCCCAAAATATCTACATTCTGACGCAAATGTAGGTGAGAACTTAAGAAATTTTCACCGGAAGTTACAATTTTTTAAAATCTTTTCATCTAAATTGCATATGCTCTTTTGTCATTAAAAATAACATGAGGAAATTTCTCATATAGTACATTTTTACAAAGACTGTGGGCATGGCTTACGATTTATATGTATCAGACTTTGTTTTCATGTTAACGCTTGGATTATGTTCATTCGATCCAGTTGTACTTTCTCATATTATAAGTAGTTAAATATTCATTAAAAAAGTATAAACTTCCTTTTTAACGTCACTAAGAATTAAGCTCTCTTATTAAAGTTCCCTGTCTAACAATTTTACAATTGGCGTTTAACACCTTATTGTATTAGGTTGGTGCATAGGTCTTGATCGGTTTTTTAAATTAACTTCATTTTCTATTTACACACAACATTCAGTTAAAGTATGCTCCTTCTTCTTGGATTATCTTCACCCAACGTGTAGGCAAACTGTAGATGCCTCTATCATAGAAAATTCTGGGATTCGAGTCAAAATAGTTCGTAAGCCATGTTTTGACTCCTTCATCATTAAAGTGCACACCTTCAACGGTAACTTGTAGATCCCGGAAAAGGTGGTAGTTTGATGGCGCAAGGTCCGGTAAATAAAGAGGATAGGGTAAAGCTTCCCAACCAAGCTCCTGAATTTTGGCCTTGGTCAGCTTTGCAGTATGAAGTTTAGCGTTGTCGTGCTGTAAAATGATCTTGATCTTGTCAGGCCTCTTTTGACGGACTATTTCAGCCAGACGATCGAGTTGTTGTGTATAAAAGGGCGCATTAATGCATTGCACTTTCGAATCCAACACCCAGTATATTAGTCCTTGTAGATCCCATCATACACTAAGCTGCATCTTTTGGGATGCAAATCAGACTTTGGATGAGGTGATGGCTTTTTATCTGGTCCAACCCATTGCCCCTCATGTTTGCGTAAAAGATCCACTTCTTGTAATTAGGCGTGGAAAGAATGATTTCCTGTTGTATCGGCTGAGAAGAGCGTTGGAGATTGAAATACGGCTTCGTTTATTGTCTTCAGTAAGGTTATGTAGTACCCAGAAGTGTTGTACGGTTCACTCCAACAATTTCAAGTGAACCATGCGCACGGTTTACTTCAACTACCACTTTCAACCGAACCGTGCAGCACGGTTCACTTCACTCGGATTCAAGCGTGTAATGATTAGAAAGTGCATATTTTATCTCGATTATTCGTGTAGTCGCTTTGGAATTTAAAAAAAAACATCAATTTTGAACCATGTACACGGTTCGGTTCGCTTAAACTGCACGTTTACAACACTGGTACCCAGGCGCCAAGTTTATATTTGTATCCAAGATCATCAAGTTGTTTATCTACGATGCTATGATCGACGACAAGTTGCTCTGTCAATTCACGAGTAGTTTGCTTATTGTCTTCTTGAAGTAGCTCAATTGTTGATTTTCTAGTTCAGCAGGCCTTCCGGTACGTGATTGGTCTTTCAAGCTAAAGTCTCCATCTTTAAAGCGGTTGAACCAGCGCCGACATGTGATTTCAGAAGTTGAGCCCTATCCGTAGAAAGCGTTAATATGTGTTGCTATAGTTCCTCTTTTCCATTAATGGAAAATTATGTGACGAATATGATTAGTTGGAAGATTTCCGTTTGAAAAAGAATTTCGAAATAAAACGAATAAGGGGTCATCCAAATGTTACGAAATCAACTTTTTGGTGGCTTATCCCCCCCCCCAACATAATCATCAAAAATGCACTAACGTAATCAATTTTTATGAGGAGGGCCGACCCCCTCCCTCCCCAACATGATTACATAATATCTGGATGACCCTTAAAAATAACAACGAGAAAAGTGTCGAATAAGACATATTTGCAGCTTGTTGTCTGCTTTATAGAAATATATAAACATCCAAAGGCCGACTGTTTTCTTAGCGCTAAAAGTTAATTGTAAACAACCGATCAAGGCTTTTGCACCAACCTAATACAGGGTGGCGCACAAAAAACCGGACACTTAAAAAAATTTAAAATATAGTTTATTTAGCAAAAAACAATAACAATAATCATTCAAAGTGACCTCCTTATAGTCCCATTAAGCCTAAGCCTTAAGCCTAATCCTTAAGTCTTAAGCCTAAACCTAAGCCTAAAGCTTAAGCCTTAAGTCTACGCCTTAAGCCTAATCCTTAAGCCTAAGCCTAGGTTTAGGCTTAGTGGGACTATTTAAGGAGGCCATTTTGAATGATTATTGTTGTTTTTTGCTAAATAAACTATATTTAAAATTTTTTAAGTGTCCGGTTTTTTGTGCGGCACCCTGTACCTATTGTTCAATATAGGCTAAGAAATCACTGTGTGTTTGATTCGAACGATGCCTTGTATGTACGGAAATTTTACCATAAATTATGATATCTGCGATTTTTTCCAAAATATCGACCCTACTCTTATATTGGTATTGTCCCAGATGATTTTTATCCCTATTTTTACCATTATAATCACCACCTTGATCGATAAGGATAGAGAAGATGCTAAATGGTTTATTTTCAACACTGCTATACTTAACTTGATGTTTGGGATTTTGAACAATTGGTTGAAATTTTTTCCAAAATTTTATCATTATTATGTTTTTATTGTCTGTGATATTGTCCGGGATCTAGCACAATACTCGATGCTACAGCTATCTGTGACCAGAGTGTTCATACTATACTTTAGAAGATACTATGAAAAGATCTTATTCTCTAAAAAGATCTTATTCTGTTGGATTGTCGTGTATGATCTGTTCATACTTGGCGTTATATGCTTCTATTACACGAATGGGACTGTTTGGGGCTCGATTCTTTATGTTACAACGATATTTTCTGTCTTACTCGGCACTTTTGGCTGCTCTTGCTTAGTTTTACTCAAAATTCGGAAGATGCTCAACCTGGTCAAGCACAATTCTGAATTACCTATCTTATATGATCTACGACGCGCAGCTATTGTGTGCATTTTCCAAGCTATTTGCTACGCTATATACATGATAGTGATCTTATATTATCGGTTTTATGATCTGCTAGGATATCATCCTGGAAGTAGCTTTGTTTCAGCTATGAAATATGTTACTGCCCTATTAAAAGAACCGTTATATTTGATTTTTATTATCATAGATGCTATTATTCCTATGATGTTTTTAAGGTCCTATAGGAACTCGTTTAAAAAAATGTTTCAATTTTTCTTGCGCCTATTTGGGACCACACATGGACATCATTTATCGACGATTGAGACGATTCATCGAAGATCTACGGAGACTATACAAGTGGCCAGTTTTAAAATTACAAATTCAACACAGATACATCCACAACAGATGTTAAATAACTGAAAGAGTCGATTTTGTAGTAAAATTTGTGGTATAACGTTTTATGTGTTAATAAAAATCTCTTGAATAAGTTATATGAGTATGGGAATTTTTTGTGGAAAAGTTGAAAAGGCCTAACAAGGGACATGTACGAAGTGACGCTTGAATTTTTCAAAAAGCCCTATATATTTTGAAAGAGCATACCTGATAACCCCTTAGAAGTGACTCTAATCCTGAGGAGATAAAAAAATCTACACTGCTATATAAAGTAAAAAATGATCGATTCAATCAAAAAGCATGATGGCTCAGTGGATTGATAGCAGGCCAATGACTAGACGGTCCCGGGTTCAACTCCCCTTACTGTCCAAAAGTTTTTTTGCCATCTCTTAAAAATTTTTTATCTCCTCAGGATTAGAATTATAGCAGCTAATTTTGTTATTTCTAAAGGATTATTAGGTATGCCCTTTTTTTATTTGATAACTTTTTGTCATTGAGAAAGTGTTACATTGAGAGGAAAAGAAGAAATCGCATGGTGAGATATCTGGGCTGTAAAATAGATGCTCTCATAATCCGACCATTTATTCCATCCTCTGGAGCGTTTGCAATAAAACTTTGTCTTTGTCGAACAGTGTTGGAACACGTTGAAACGCTTGATTGAATCTTCTCATTTCTGAGGGAGATGAGTCCTTTTCTCTCCCGGGTTCTCGTTCCAATCACTCCCAAACGAAATAACTAGAATATCGCACGATTAGATTAAATTAGCTAGCTTTTGGCTGGTTAAGCTGAATCCAAGTCTGATATTCTGAAGGCGCTCTAAACACAGTTTAAGTACTATTGCGAACATAGGCGTATCCAAGGGGGGGGGGGCTAGGGGAGCTTTAGCCCCCCGTCGTCGTCCAAAAATTTAATAGAAAAGCGCGATTTTTTAAGGAAAAAACGCATTTTTTTAACAAAATTTACACGCTCAGCTCCCCCCCCCCTGTCGCCGATTAGCCCCCTCTGTCGCAAAATCCTGGCTACGCCTATG
>OZJO01008807.1:0-23014 GCA_900406225.1 Acrobeloides nanus
GGGGGGGGGGGGGGGTAAACCACCAAAAAGTTGATTAACTTTTTGGTGGTTTACCCCCGGTATTGTTCACGGTTTTTGACTATGAACGTGCAAGTTCGAATCCCACCGGCGACAAAGTGCATCCCCGAAAAATCCCCCGGCCAAGAGGTCGATCCCCGATCCGAATCTAACATTACTAAAAAATTTGAAAATACCTATCCCGTCATCGACTATGGAAACATTTTCTTTTTCACCATATTCGTTGATAATTTCCTCGTGACGTTTATCCCCTTCTAGCATTTCCAAATTAAGCAGATTTTCTGAATAGGTCCAAGAGCCGAACTTAAAATAAACAGTTATAAGAAAAATAAAAATCCTTCTTCTCTCCGTTGACCAGAGTGATGAGGATTTTGTTATTTGTATACCTTTAAATGACAAGTTTGTTCGTCGAAAGGAAACCTCAAAAAAGAAAAAACTTTATGCAAATTTTTGAACTTTTAAAAAATTACCACTGAACATCAATTTGACACATGGACTTAAAAATTGCCGGCGGCTCCCAATGAACCTCCCCATCATGGTGTAAAGTTGCTTTGGTACTAATAGTAATGTTGTAATTGCTATCGGCACTGGAAATTTGCGTTTCAATGAATTTTTATTAGAGACCGAGGCGGAAGCCCCGACGGAGAATCCCCGATCTCCCGGATTTTTAGCCGACCGGGGATTTAGCCCCCCCCCCGGTTTTTTACTACACCGACCCTGGGCCTCTAATTTTTAATACAAAATTGAATACTTGTTATAAAGAACAATATCCGGTACCCAAATCATTTCATAAGGCACATAAAGAACACTAACGCCTCCATAATTTTTGGGGTTCCATGAAAGTTTTTGATCAATCCAAACTTGTTTCAACCAAACACTACATGTCATAATTTGATCTATCTCATGCTTTAAAATTTTATTTACAGGGTGTATAAAAAAATCAGGAATTTGGGCGATTTTTTCATATTGTTTCGACCCGAAATTTTTTTCAAAAATGACCCTATTAGGGCTAATTTTATGCGAGGAATCGACTGTGCATTTCCGAAGCTTGAAAACGTTTCCCTGATTCAGGGAAATGAGTGTTTTGTATTGAAACGAAAGTCAAAAAATTTGGAAATTTCTCCCTCAAAATCATATTTCCGGGGTAATTTCATGTGGAGAATCGATGGCGCACATTCCCGAATCTTGGAAATGCTTCCTTGGCCCTGATTCAGGGAAAAATAAGAGTGTGTATTGAAGCGAAAATCAAATATGTACTAATTTCCCTGAATCAGGGAAGCATTTTCAAGCTCCGGGAATACGCGCAATCGATTCCTCGCATAAAATCACCCCAGAAAGATGATTTTGAGACAGGAAACCTAAAATTTTTCGATTTTCGCTTCAGTACAAAACAATCATTTTCTCTGAATCAAGGTCAAGGAAGCATTTTCAATCTTCGGGAATGCACGCAATCGATTCCTCTCATAAAACTAGCTCTAATAGGGTCATTTTTGGAAAAAAATTTCGGGTCGAAAAATCGCCCAAATTCCGGTTTTTTATACACCCTGTAGAAAATTAGAACAAAAATTTTGTTGTAAAGAATTTTAATTTGTTTAAAGACTTTGAACAAAACACTTTACTCAGCTACCTAAAAATCCAAACAACGAAGTTTAGCCTATCCAACTGGCTAGACTCTCTTACAACTAGTAAAAAAGGGTTTGTTCTATTAAATTAATCTAATTTTCTTTTGGCGCTTTTTTCTCATATGTAGTTTGTAATTTTGTTTCGAAAAAAAGAAAGTTAAGACTTAAAAATCCGAAATTGACTTATTGTTTAATTTGATAGAAGTTAATAATAGAGGAGTTAATTCCATTTTCTTCTATTTAAAAAAAAGTTCAACTATAAAAACATGCGGGGAATCCGAATTTGACATTTTCGATGCGAAAAAATACTTTCCTGATTCAGGGAAAGTCTGTGTATTGAAGCGAAAAGTCGAAAAATGAAATTTTTGCGACTTTTTTCGCTTCAATACACAGGCCTTCCCTGAAACAGGGAAACATTTTTTTGCTTCGTAAATGTCAAAGTGCTATCACCCATTTTTTCGCCCCCTGGGTTTGACTGTACACGCAAAACAACCAATGTAGAACCAGAGTGTAAGAAATTTCGTTCTTTGCGCGGGGTCTGGACCCCCGCACAGGGGTAAACAAATCATGATTTAACCCCCCCCCCCTTGCGCAGGGGTAAATAATTCAAGTTTTTTACTCAAGTTTTAAAGTTTTTACCAAGTTTTTTATGGAAAAAATGCATGTTTTCGAACCCCTCGGACCCCCGCTCCAAGGGCATAGACTCGAATGAACGAAAGATTTGAAACGATACGAATGAAACGACATAATGGAAAAAAACCAATAAAAATTTAGGAAAAAATTTTTATTGGTTTTTTTCCATTATGTCGTTTCATTCGTATCATTAATCCTCTTCGTTCCATTCGAGTCTATGCTGCCCCGAGGTCCCTTTACTCCTCCTTCTTGTTCCCCCCCCCCCCCCCNTGAGAAAGCCTCAGCTTAAGCTTAATTGAAAGCGGCTCATGCGGACTAGTCGAAGGCCTTCGATGTCTATTATAATTCACCATAAGATCATCATACAAACGCTTTGCATCCTCATTACATAAAAATCCGGCAAATAACTCAAGAAGCCATAAAAATATTATCAGAAAATTCTTCATACAGATAGTTATTGCTCAAGAGAACAAATTCAAGTAGCCATTATAAAGTTTATGAATTTTCCTCGCGAAAAAAAAGAATTGAGACAAGAAGTTTGTTCTACGAGAAAGAACATAGAAGCGAGAGACAGCCAAAATAATGGGCCATAGAACAATGAACTCTTCTCAAACTCATGCATCTTCTTGAAGAGAAGTGCTCAAGTTTTATGTGTGTTGACTAGCTTTTGCTTAAGGGTATCAAACGTCGATGCGGCAAGAGTAATAGATTGAAAACAAGTACATATATTTTTTAAAAGATTTGTTCAAATGAGTTTTAGGCTGCGTTCAAGTATGTCAAAAAAGTTGTCACAAAGTGTCAAAAAGTTGTCAAAGAGCCGTCACAAAGTGTCAAAAAAGTTGTCAAAAATGTAACTTTGCCTGATTGTCAATAAAATCTTGTTTATTGACACGATTGATCATGAAGTATAAAATTTTATTGGTTTTTTTTACTTCTCGACCACTAAAATTTGTATGCTTCATGACCAGTCGTTTCAATAAACATGATTTTATTGAAAATCAGGCAAAGTTACATTTTTTGACAACTTTGTGACAACTTTTTTAACATGCTTGAACCTTAGGCAGTGGCGTATCTAGGAAAAATTTTCACCCCCCCCCCCAAAAAAGTCTTTTTGGGACTCAAAAATACAAGGGCCCCCTAAGTCAAAAATGATCCCTTCAATCAAAAGGCAGGATGGCTTAGTGGATTTGTTTCAGGCCAATAATCTGACAGTTCAGGGTTCGATTCCCCTTACTGGCTAAATTTTTTTGGCTTTTCTTAAAATGTTTTATCTCTTCAGGATTAGAGTTATAGCAGCTAATTTTGTTAAAGGGTTATATGGTATGCTCTTTCAGAATAAATAGGACTTTTTGAACAAATTCATGCATCACTTCATGCATGTCCCTTGTGAGGGAATTGGGGAAATATAAAAAAATGATTTTCCGACTCAAAAATCCACCATGGGGTCCCCCTTGTTTTTTTAATATATGACTCTATTCAAGCTCCATTTTCGACCCTTGAGGGACACCCTTTTCCGGCGAGCGACGGCTCATTTTTTAGGCACTGGATAGGAGTAAATAAGCAAAGAAATTTTGTACACTCGAAAAACCCTTAGGAGTTAGATCGAAAATAGTGCTTTTGGGATCTCAGAAGAGTTACTCTATCTCCAAAACTACGCGGTTTCACTAGGAGTTGTATAGAAAAAAATGAAGTAGAATTCACCAGCTTTCCAATCACACCAAAACCATTGGATATGGATTTAGCTGACCGGAGATATGCCCATTCGAAATTTAACCTAAAATTCAAAAAGCCGACCCGCCGTACAGGGGTACCAAAAAGTCGGATTCAACAACGGACTTCAGATTCATGTTCAGCGACTCCAAAAACCTAGGGTATACCATGGTTTCAAAAGTTGAATCGAAATTTCGCTACTACATAAAATAAAAGTTTGAGCTATGGGGTCATAAAGTTGCAAAATTTTTCGATTTTTATTTTGTGCAAAAAAATTTTGGCTCCAAGCGGGATTCGAACCCGCGATCTTGTGGTCACAAAGCTGCTGCTTTGTCACTGCACCACCGAGGCTTGTTGAAACGTCTTTTCAAACCAAGTACTAGTGCTTTTTTTAAAAATTATGCATTCATACTTAAATTATGTACTCCAATCAATCAAGCGACTATTATATTCGTTTTTTCCACATTTTTTCCTAACTTTTGAGCTAGGCCTCGAAAAAATCTGACAAGGGAACCGCAAGGTATGCCACAAAAATTTTTCACCGAAAACAAGCGTAAACGACAGGGGCAGCTCAAAACGATATAATATGTCAAAATTTTGATCCCATAGACCGTTTTCATCGAGATAAAAAAATAAAGTTATGATGCAAAAACAAATCGACTCAGCAGGGAATCGAACCCGCGTCGTTTAACTTCAAAGACAGTAACACATCCGCTGCACCATTGCTACTTATTTTTATGAAAAACAAACTTTTGATATAAAAGTAGTTTTTTGAGTGAAAAAATATTATTAATAAAAATTATATTTAAAAATTTTTGAACTTATATATCAAAAGTTTGTTTCCCTCGAAGACAAGTAGATATGGTGCAATGGATGTGTTGGAGTTAAATGACACGGATTCGACTCCCTACTGAGTCTATTTGTTGCATGATAACTTTATTTTTTTTGTCTCAATGAAAAAGGCCTATGGGACCAAAATTTTGACATATTATACCGTTTTGAGCTGCCTCCTATCGTTTACGCTTGTTTTCGGTGAAAAATTTGTATGGCAGACCTTGCGGTTCCCTTGTGAGTTTGTCAGACCTTGAAGGTCCCTTGTTAGCCAGTACCACATCCAACCTTTATAAAAAAGAACGTATTTTTTTGTTTGGCCACTTTTATAGTAGTCGTGAAATTCGCATAATTTGTACATGATAAATAAATTTATTAAAGCATAAAAGAAAACTCACAAATTGTTGGTTTGTAAAAAAAGATTCGTCGGCACTAGGCCTTTGGTTACCGGCCTTTAGTTACCATACGATTTGTCTTCAATAATAAGTTTTCATACAAGTAAGGGATGTTTCAAAGAATCGCCATTTTCAGTATTTTTTCAAACCAGTTTTCTTTGGAATCTTTAAAGCAAATACCCAATGATCTTGGTACCATCGGACTGCTAGGAGTTGAAGCTATTCAATGGTACCAAGATCAACTGATAATCATTCAAGATTCAAAAGATATGCTCAAAATACTGAAAATGACGGTTTTTTGGCACTATAACTTTCGTCACGAATCTGTAGAACATCACTTTTCATGAAAATTCTTGTGTGTGAAGCCGGTAACCGTGTTTGGTAATACAGTCGCCGTAACCAAAGGCCTAGTTCCCCGATTCATCAAACTTTTCAAAAAAGTTACATGCAAGAAAAAAGGTGTTGCGTGTAATTATTATACAGTAATTTGATTTCATAATCGATATATTTATTTAACATAATTATAAAATTTGAATGAATGAAAGTGAAAGAGGCGCCATATTTTTAGACATACAGGGTGCCCTCTAAAAAATTGTTTTCTACGTTTTTTCAAATTTGTTAATTTTCACCAAAATCACCCTATAGTAGGGATGTTATACTCATTTTTAGACAAGTACTTTTGGCCGTTGTTGGCAAGGACTTTCCGAATGTACTTTTTGAGGATGCTGTTAAGCAAATTGTAAATTCGGCGTCTGCTGACTTGGAGAATACATACAAGGACCTGGCTGAAGAGCTTAAAGTATTCGCTGACCGAGAATTACTAGTATCTGAAGTGACCCCTATAGGGGTAAGTTTTTATTTGGTTGATGTGGAAAAGGGGGCAACAAATCTACAAAAAAGGGGGCAAACTTATATATGGACATTCTGCATATAAGGTTATTTTGGTGGAAAATTTCTTTAAAAATCGCAAAATTGCTCTTTTTGGGGACACCCTGTAGAAAAAGAAGTAAAAACGGAGTTTCAATTTCAGATATTAGAAAAATTCGAATTCGACTATTTACGTAATGAAAAAAGCAGGAAAATATGAAAAATTAACATGAAAATTGGCATAAATATAATTTCGTTGCAAGATTAGATTTTTATGTCAAATGGTATTTGTAACATTGAAAAAATTTCGAAAGATTTCGGTTTATCCATAAGTTGTACAATTTTTTACATGAATTTTGATCCGAAATTTTTTTTTGAAATGACCCCTATAGGAGTAATTTGATGCGGGGAATCGATTGCGCGTACCCCGAAGCATGAAAACGCTTCCCTGGCCCTTATTCAGGGAAAGGAGGAGGTATTCATTGAAGCGAAAATGAACCAAGATTCGAATTCTCGCTGGGAAATCGGATGTCTGGGGGGTTTTTCGACGTGGGAAATCGATTGCGCGTACCCCAAAGCATGAAAACGCTTCCCTAACCCTTATTCAGGGAAAGGGGTGTTCATTGATTCGAAAATGAACCAAAATTTGAATTTTCTATGTTCAAATGAGAAAGATTTCAAGACCATTTTTAACACAAAAATCGAAAAATCAAGTCAAACAGATTAAGTATTGCATAAAATGTGGTGAAGATTTCCTATGAAAGCAGGTGCAAAATAGAAAAATAAAAANAAGACCATTTTTAACACAAAAATCGAAAAATCAAGTCAAACAGATTAAGTATTGCATAAAATGTGGTGAAGATTTCCTATGAAAGCAGGTGCAAAATAGAAAAATAAAAAATGCCAAAAACAATTTTCAAAAAAGAAAGAAAAATTCTATGCATTTGCCGCCATCAGACGAGCTTTCGCACATTCTGGGCATAATATATCCGCACCGTCAGTAATAAATCCCTTTCCGACCAAGGAAGTGGTACACTGGGCACAAATGAAACAATCGTTATGCCAATGGCGGTCTTCGAACGAAATAAATTTGGCGCCACCGATGCCTAAAATTTCGAAAAAATGTTTAAAATTTTTTCAAAAATCTAGCTAAAGTAATTTGTTTAAAAATCAAAAAAATTCAAGAAAAAATGTGTTGAAAATTGAAGAAAAAAGATACCCGTGATAGGTTTAACACAAGAGTTGCATCTTTTGGCAAACAACTCTCCATAACAATTAGCACAATAGGGTTTTTCGTCTTTCGAGGTGAACCTCTGTCCGGCTAGCGAAGCATTGCACTGGGTACAGCAGAAGCATTCTCTATGCCAGGGCTCGTTTTTATACGTAACACCACCGGTGCTGATCACCTAGAATGGAGTAAGATCAGTGACGTAGCCAAAACCATAGGGGAGCACTTTTTTGATGAAATTTTTTAGGCAAAAACAGGAAAATTTTAATTTTGCAAGAACGGGGGCACTTGCCCCCCCCCCTACACCACTGACATTGTCTTACTTTTTTACATTTAGTACATCTGGTGGCAAACTTTTCTTCATAACACTGTGCACAATAGACCTCTTCATTTTTCGGTATAAAACTTTTTGTCCCGATGGGTACTTTGCAATGAGCACAACAGAAACATTTATCATGCCACTGTTTTCCTTTGTATTCCATTTTCTTCATTCCTAGAAAATTGAGGTTGTAAAAAATTGTTTTTTTCCAAATCGTAAAAAGGTTAGATCTAGGTTTAGGCTTACGCGTAAGTTTAGGCTTAGACCTAGACTTGAGCTTAGGCGTAGGCATTTATTTAGGCTTAAGCTTAGGCTTGAGCTTAGGCATTTACTTAGGCTTATATTTAGGCTTAGGCCTGGGCTTATGCTAGGCCTATGTTTAGACTATTTTCTCATACGAAATCCGTTTTTGATGCGGCCTTTTCCCACTATAGGGTTTTCAATAGCACAGATTTCGATTCAAAAACAAATTTGAAGGTGGTTTTCTTACAAAACTTTCGAGTTTCAAAAATGCATGGCGGTCCCTAACTATAGGGATAGTTTTTCGAAAATTTTCGCCCATCGTTGATCCTCTAATAGTCGGTTAGTACCAAAAAATTCTCACCAGCTCTGAAAATTTCATTACATCCATCACATCTTGTAGCGAATGCCTGGTCATAACAGTTTGAGCAAAATATTCTATCATTTTTACTACCAAACGGTTTATCGACTAGTGAAATTTTGCACATATTACATAGGAAACAGTCTTCATGCCAATGTTTGTCTTTATAAGACAGGTCCTAAAAATCAATTTTTAACCATTTTCGCATTATGGTGCCCAAATTTTGATTTCGAAAACTCGAAATTTCGCATCACTACCCCCTTCTCAGATTGCTGTTCTTTTCTCACCTTAGAGTCAATTCCAATCGGCTTGCCACACTCGTCACAAGTGTTGGCGAAAACGTCTTCATAACATTTAACACAGTACGGATGATCGTCTCTGAGAATATATCTTTGTCCGGTTAATGTCGAGTCACATTGCCAACAACAGAAATGATCGCTATGCCAGTCTTTGTTCATAGCTTTGGTGTATTCACCGCAAAAGATGAGCTAAAAATTATCAGGTACGTTAAAATTTATATAAAAAATCAAAATCTATTTTTTCAAAATTTTCGTGTCAATACACCTTTTTTCAAAAATTTGACTTAAAGGACCACAGTCCAGCGGGAAGAAAGTTGCCATTTTTGTTGATATTCAGAAAATTCATGAAAAATGGAGAATTTTTTGTTTTTACAGTAAATTCTGAATCGCTGACGTCTTTGAGAGAATCGCTTTTGAAGTTGGGCATTTTTGAAATTTGTTTATTACAACGAAAACTCTGATTCAGGATTTTTGTTGTAATAAATAAATTTCTGAAATGGTCATCTTCAAACGCGTTTATACTAAAGCCGTTAGCGATTCAGAATTTACTATAAAAACGAAAAATGCTCCATTTTTCATCAACTTTCCGAATATCAACAAAAAATGGCAACTTTTTTCCCATTGGACTGTGGTCCTTTAAAGGGACACACACCCAACGTCAGCGTTTTTAATGCAATTTTTGTAAGGTTTGTGTGTTTTCGGCTTTGGAAAAGCCGTTTTCGACGCGGTTTTGTTTCAGTATTATAAAATCGGTGTTTTAGATTCCGAATATGATGTTATTTTCCCCTGAAAATCAGATTTTTCGTGTCGAAACTCTATTTTAACATATTATATCGGACGTTCGAAAATCGTTATTTTTTCACCATTTTCGACGCGGTTTTTTTTCAGAATAGGGTTTTCAAGCATGAACTATCACGTGGTGAGGTCATTTTACGACATAGACCTTGATTTTCTCTGGTCGTAAAGTGACCTTACCACGTGATAGTTCATGCTTGAAAATCCTATTCTGAAAAAAAACCGCGTCAAAAATGATAAAAAATAACAACTTTCGAACGTCCGAAATAATATGTTAATTTTAAAAAAGAGTTTCGACACGAAAAATCTGATTTTCAGGGAAAAATAATAACATCATATTCGGAAACTACAACACCAATTCTATAATATTGAAAAAAATAGCGTCGAAAACGGCTTTTTCAGAGCCGAAAACAAGCCTTACAAAAACTTTACTATAAACGCTGCCGTAAATTTGATTTTTAAGAGGTCAACAATCAATTGTTAATTTTTTTATACAGGGTGTTCCAACAAAAAACCGCCATCTGGAAATTTTTTGGCGAAAATTTTTCACAAAATTTTTTTCGCCAAAAAACTCATTGGGTGTATTTTTATGTGAAAATTGAATATTTCATAGTCTGGGAGGCGTTTTCAAGGGTTTTCGATGCGCGCAATCGATTTCTCGCATAAAAATACCCCTAATGAGTCATTTTGGAGAAAATTTTTTTTCACAAATTTGAAATTTTGTTTGAAAAAATTCGAAAATATCCCTTATAGGTGATTTTTGAAGAAAAAAATTTCGAAAAATTTTTTCGCCAAAAATGACAAAATGGCGGTTTTTTTTAAACACCCTGTAGTAATTGCGTAAAGAATCAGCATAGAAAAGTTTATGTATGTAAAACATTGAGCCGTGAAGTGTAATAAAACAGCTGTTATGAATGATTGTTTAAATTAATAGACTTGAGTTCTACCCCACAATCTACATGAATCGATAAGAATTTTCAAAAAAAAGTATAACAAAAAATTATTTAGAGCGACTAAGAATTTTCTGATAAAAAGGTGATTCAGTAGAAGGAAACGAGAAGGTATGAATAGGCCCTATAAATTTGAGATAAGCCAATATCAGCTGGTGGGAACAATCATACAACTCGAAAATATCAACATTGGCATACAAGGGGGGTCAACTTTTAAAAGATGAATTTTTTAGTTGAGAAGATGGATACAGTGTCGTAGCCGGACAAGGCTATAGCACCCCAAATCCGAAAAATGAAAAAATTTCTATCTTGGTTCCTCAGAAAGTTCATGAAAAATAGAGCATTTTTTGTTTTTACGGCATGTTCTGAATCGTTGTAGTTTTCGAGATAATTGCGTTTGAAACTGCTCATACTTTTCGTTGTAATACACAAACTTTTTTGCAAAAAAATCGATTTTTGCATCAATTTTTTAAATTTTCATCAAATGAACATTGTAGCAATTTGTTATAGCTAAATGAGACGAACAAAATGGCATCAAAATTATCGAATTTGCAAATTGTTTTGGGTTATTGAAACGAAAATTCTGATTCAGGGTTTTCGTTTCAATAACCCAAAACAATGTTCAAATTGGATAATTTAGGTGGCATTTTGTTCATTTAGCTATAAAAATTGCTACAATGTTCATTTTATGAAAATTTAAAAAATCGATTAAAAATTCAAAGTTTGTGTATTACAACGAAAACATGTACACAAATTCAAAATTTCAAACGAATTTTTTTCGAAAACTACAACGATTCAAAACATGCTGTAAAAACAAAAAATGCTCCGTTTTTTACACTTCATCACTCCGAAATTTTTTCTGGCTACGCCCCTGAATGAGTAAAAATTGGCTCCTACAAAAAATCACTCCTTTTGCCCCCCCCCATGCATGGAAGTGGAAAGGAACAAATAATTTTTCCCGAAAACTTTTCTTCAACTCCAGCTCAAAAAGCGAAGACCAAATTTTGTCAAAGTTGAAGCAAAAAAAAAATCGAAAAAGGAAGCACCAAAAATGGAAATGCCGATATTTCAACAGATATCTCATAAAGAAAAAATTCCCCAGAGCGTATCATTCTCATACATAAGTTAGTAGCAAAACTTCTTCTTCTTCTTTTGGGACAGAGCAAAAAATTTTGGGACAAAAAATAAAAATTTATTGGATAAAATCGAAAATTTCAACAAATGTGTGCCAAAGTGGATTTTTGCGTTTTTTGGTAAAAATTTTCAAAAAAATTTTTTTTTAAATCACCTATAATTTTTCGATTTTTGGTTTTTTTCAAAAATCACCTATAAGGGGTATTTTCATGCGATTTTTGAAAAAAAAATTTTTCAACCACGCAGGGATGCATCAATTTTTTGTGCATCCCTGCGTGGTCGTATGGCGGGAAAATCAAGATTAGTACTAACTAATCCTTATTTTTCACCATACGACCACGCAGGGATGCGTTACAAAAGCTATACTACGTTTCTTTTCGTTTCAATGTACACGTTGAATAAAAAGTTCCGTGGTATCCAAAAAATTTTCGACTATAATAAAAATACTCTTACAAACTCAATTTTTTTGGAATTTGCCTAAAAGTTCAATAGTTTCTCGAAAGTTTCACCCAGCAGGATACCCTATTTTCTTGCCGAACATAATAACGCTTTTTGAAGGGGAAAAAACTTTTCAAAAATTAGGCATGTGATTTTTTGACTTTCAACTGCAATTTTTGTTAATAGAAAAACTTTTTTGAGTGCAACACGTGGATTCAAACTGAGAAACAAGAAAAAAAAGTTAACGTCATTTTTGTTTGAAAATTGGGCATCTCTGAATTTTCAATTGGAATCTCGAAAATTTTTCAACAAAAAAATTCACAATGTTATATAACTCTAATCTCGAGGAGATAAAAAATATACACTACTAAATAAGTAAAAAATGATCCCTTCAATCAAAAGCCAGAGTGGCTCAGTGGATTGATTGCAGACCAATGACCTGGCGGTCCAGGGTTCAATTCCTTGCTGTCCAAAAGTTTTGCCAAAGAATTTTTTATCCCCTCAGGATTAGAATTAGCAACTAATTTTGTTATTTCTAAAAGGTTATCAGGTATGCTCTTTCAGAATTTATAGGACTAATTCATGTGTCACTTCGTTCCGTCAAAAATTTTAAAAGTATGATTCATTTGTTAAACCTCAAAAAGTCCTCGTCAACTCGAAAACATGTCTAAAAGTGTAAGACGAAAAACCTCTGCTCCTTCTAAACCTCAGAAATTGAAAGCTAGAATAAAAATGTAAAAAAATACACAACATCGACTTAGACCCATTCTCTTCTTCCGAACTAATACATCTTACAAGAAGCTTGGGGGTAGATAAATTGCCGAGCAAAAATTTCTATCGAAAGAGTGAAAAACGACTCGAAGATGTGACATTCGCCGGCTCAAAAATCGCGCAAATTTCTTTTAATCACGGACTCATGAAAAAAGATGGGCAAAAAGAAATTTTTGACGTCCATAAGTTTCGCTGCACAAGTTAAGCCTATGCTAAAATTTTGATGCAAAATTGCAAAAAAATTTTAAAAAATTGTTTTTTAGTCAGATGAAATTTTTAAGATAGCATCTCTGCGAAGCGTCTAAGTCTAGGTAACATTGAAACGAAAACCATGATTCAGGGAAAATTATGTTTTTAAAGGATCAATCCGGTAGGAAAAAAGTTATTTTTTGTGTATATTCATAAAGCTCATGAAACATGGAGCATTTTTTGTTTTTACGGCATGTTCTGAATCGTTGTAGCTTTTGAGAAAATTGAATGTGAAGTTGGCGATTTTTGAAAGTTTGTGTATTACAACGAAAACATGACCTGATAGTTTTTCCCTAAACCAATAAATTCTGTATATTGAAAAGAAAATAATTCAACATCCTTAATAAATATAGTATTTTTTATAAATCGACAAGACGAATAAAATGACATCAAAATTATCCAATTTGAAAATTGTTTTGGGTTATTGAAACGAAAACCATGAATCAGGGATTTCGTTTCAATAACCCAAAACAATTTTCAAATTGGATAATTTTTGTGTCATTTTTTTCGTCTCGTTGAGTTATAAAAAATGCTACGTTTATTAAGGATTTTGAATTATTTTCTTCTCAATATACAGAATTTATTGATTCAGGGAAAAACTATCAGGTCATGTTTTCGTTGTAATACACAAAATTTCAAAAATCGCCAACTTCACACAAAATTTTCTCAAAAACTACAACGATTCAAAACATGCCGTAAAAACAAAAAATGCTCCATTTTTCATGAGCTTTCTGAATATACACAAAATGACAACTTTTTTTCGATTGGACTGGTCCGTGTGGCATAACTTTATGGACCGGAAACACAGAGTGCAAAACCATCATCAGTTAACTAATCGAAGAAACAGCCGCTTAACTTCGAATCGAAATCTTCGTCATTGTTCAAAAGCCGTCGTTGATGCACACAAGGTCCCAAGAAAACGCCTTGGGAAATATGTGTGCTCAAGATAAAGATAGCCACACACAACAGATAGCTCAATGAGAGGATTATTTTTCCATCTGCAAAATTTTTGCGAACATATGAAACATTAAAAGATGTCACAAAATTGTTTAAATTTTAATTTTTTGCTAAAAAATTTTTTCAAACTATCAGGTACATATTTTCGTTGTAATACACAAAAAGGTCTCTATGCCGTTCGATCCCTAGATGTCAACACTTTAATTTTCAGCAACTTCAAAAAAGTTGTTAAAGTCCGTTTCCGCCGCCAATGGGAAAAAAGTCCGGGGGCGATGACCAAATGGTCCAAATCGCCGATCCACAGTTGCACAACCCCGGTACCCCCAGTAAAATTTGACCGGAGGTAGGTCATGGGTCATAGGATAAGGAGGGGGTGGGTCATGGGGTGGGGAGGAGGTAGGTCATGAGGTGGAAGGGGGGTAGGTCATCGGTCTCCGGTGCCGGGGGCCCCCTTCTAAAAAAAGGTCGCCAAACAGATTAACTTTTGTGTATTACAACAAACATTACGATCAACTTTTTTGCCATGTTTGCAATGAAAAATTTGCTTGCCTTGGAAAGTTCGCCCATTTAAAATTTTAAATAACAAAAATATTTAGCACCAGTCAAGACTGATTGAAGCCAAAACATTTAAAAGACAATAAGTGATGAAAAGTTTTGAGGCGGGGAAACAATTTCGAAACTAGATAAAAACAACATGAAGTTGGGGAAATCCTTGGCAAAAAATTTCCTATCCGGAAGTTTCTAAATTTGGACTATTTTTGAACACAAACGAAATATTATATTTTTCAATTTTAACAAAGAAAAATGAAAAAGAAAACATGGCCATTATCCATGAAAATTCACATGGTCTTCGGCACCCTGGAGAGTTGAAGAAAGATAAAGGATAAAAATGAGATCAACAAAAGTTTAAAAAATAAGATTTTTTTCTCTTGAAATTTGAAAAAATCTCGAGGGGATCGAACAACGCCTATATAGTCCGTTTCAGCTTCAACTAAAAAAAGCTGAACCCAAAATTCAAAATCCGAAGTTGGTATCCTGTCCGATCTGGCAAGTTAAGCAACGTTGGGCCGAATGGAAGTTCGATGATTCTAACCCAAAATTAGGTTTAGGCTAAGCCTAGGTTTTACAACGCGGCACAACTCGCGGCACGACCGGCACAACTGCTAACGTCGTGCCGTAGTGGAACGACACAACTGCTAACGCCGCATCTAACGTCGTGCCGAGCGCGGCACGACTGATACCGCGCACCCTTAACTTGTCAGATCGGACGGGATGCTAATTTCGATTTGAATTTTGAGTCCAGCTTTTTTATAGTTGGGGCTGAAACAGACTATAATAGAGTCATTTTTGAGAAAATTTCGAAAAATAATAAAATTTTTCGACCCCACGTTCAATCAGGGGTATAAGAGCCGAATTTTTTTTTCGACCCACGTTCAATCGGGGTATAAGAGCCGAAGTGGCTCCAGAAATTCTTTTGGCGAACTCAAATATGATACAAAGCTTAAAAATGCAAATGAACGCCTATAAATAACAGACTCAAAAATTGCTTTTAGTCGAGCAAGTCACAAATTTGATTATGCAAAAAACATCCTTGGATCAGCCCTCGAAAACTTAAATAGGAAATTTTATTTTCTAGAAACAAAAAAGTGACGCAAAAATTTGGCTAACTCTGTATAAAAAAATGAAAATTCCTTAAATTTTTATCTCTCTAGACATGCAATGATGTCATATAACATCGGCTCGCAACAAGATACCGGAATTACGCTTGATATGTGGACGTAGGGAAAATTTTTAGATAGAAATTTTTTTCGCCAAAAAATATATTTCATATGAAAGTTGATTTTTAAAGGACCAGTCTACTTTTTGGGGAATTGATGCCATGTGATAGAGCACAAAATTTCGACCATTTTTTGCTTTTACAGCACTACTTGAAAATCTAACCGTAAAAAGTTATGAGCGAAACAAAATTTCAAATTTACCTGATTCAGGCATCAATCAGTTTGTTTATTGAAACGATTGAATAAAACATTATAAAATTCAAAATCCTTGAACATTTAAGTAAAAATAAATTCAACATTTTTTATAACTCGTCGCGACGAGTAAAATGACACCAAAATGATTGAATTTGAACAATGTTTTGGGTTATTGAAACGAAAACATGAATCAGGGTTTTCATTTCAATAACCCAAAACATTGTTCAAACTCAATCATTTTGGTGTCATTTTATTCGTCTCAGCGAGATATAACAAATGCTGTGCTTATTTTTTCTTAAATGTTTAAGGATTTTGAAGTTTATAATATTTTATTAAATCGTTTCAATAACAATCTGATTGATGTCTGAGTACAGGCTTGGTGCCTGAGATTGATACCTGAGTACAGGCAATTTTGAAAATTTTTTCGCAATTTTGTTTCGCTCGTAACTTTTTAGAGTGAGATTTTCAAGTAGTGCCGTAAAAGCAAAAAATGCTCGAAATTTTGTGCTCTATCACATGGTATCAACTCTTCAAAAGTAGACACTGGTCCTTTAAACAATTGCAATTGAAACAAACCTCATCACAAGCCGAGCACCGGGGCTTATGCAATTCAGCGTAGTGTCGTTCACAGTAAATTCTGTCTTCACGAACGCAGTATGTTAAATCGACCAGAAGCTAAAAATTTAAGGGAGGGGTATAGTTGAATAAATTTTTCAAGTTTACTTGTTCACAGGTAGCACAAGTGAAACAAGCCGGATGCCAGCCAACATTTTCTCCTAGTTTGGGGGCAATTACAGCAATTTCGTTTTTCTCCATTATACCCTTACACTTTCGGCAGTCCTGAAAATTTTTGGATGCTCGATTTTTTATTTTTCCCCGATTTAGGGTCTCGCAAGAGCATTGTAGTAATACGGTGACATAAAATGGCCAAAAAAACCGGCACGAACAACCCTTCATGGGCAACAAATCTTCATAGCCAAATGGCTAAGACTCCAAAGACTGCTTTAACACGGGAATACTCCTTCAAATTTTCGGTATATTCTGTTATTTTAAGCTATTCTGAGCAACATTCAAAAATTTTTTTTTGAATAAAAGTTGTCTAAGCATGGAATATACTATTTTTTGCAGGCAAAATCAAATCGACTCAGGGGGGATTCGAACCCGAGGCCCTTGGACTCGAATTTCGAAGAACTACCACTGAGCCAAGTTCCCGATAAAAATCAGATTTTTAATTTCGTTTATAATTTTTTTATAAATAACAACTTTTTTTCAAAAATTTTTTTTGAATGTTGCTCAGAATAGCTTAAAATAACAGAATATACCGAAAATTTGAAGGAGTATACCCATGTTAAAGCAGTCTCTGGAGTCTTAGCCATTTGGCCATGAAGGGTTGTTCGTGCCGGTTTTTTTTGGTTATTTTGTGACTTCGTGTTGTGTAAGTTGAAAAATGTCCCTTACAGCAGCTTTAGGCAGATTGGGTAAAACATAGCCAATATCCAACGCAATCTCATTACGAGCGTTGACAAACTCCTCATAAATCCGGCGCTCGACAGGGGCCTTCAAATTTTTGCAATAGGCTATGGACAAGTCCTGTCTTGGCAGTTGGAGCATCAATTGTTTTTCACGGTATTTTTCACCGAGCGTGTTGACTCGTGGAATCACATGGTTCGGCAGCTGGGACATGTATTCTTCGACCTAAAAAGATTATTTTCAAACAATTATAAAAATCAAATTTCGACACAATAGGGGGCCACCCACGAGAAAATTTTTTGACCCCTCTAGGGGTAAAACATGCGGGAAATCTGAATTTGACATGTTTGAAGCGAAAAAACGCTTCTCTGATTCAGGGGAAAAAATTCAATTTTTGCTCAAGAATCCAATTTTTGGACAAAAATCAATTTTTTCGAAAAATTCAACTTTTTTTCAAAATCCAAATTTTGGGTAAAAATCAATTTTCAAGAAAAAAAATTCAATTTTTGCTCAAAAATGAAAAAAATTGCAGGTGGAAAAAAGAAAGAAATTTGGGAGCTACTACAATAGAGGGGGGAGCACCCACGTGAAAAGTTTTTTCGAAAATTTTTTCTGGAAATGACCCCTCTAGGGGGTAAAAACATGCGGGGAATTTGAATTTGACATTTTTGAAGAGAAAAAACGCTTTCCTGATTCAGAGAAAGCGTATTGTATATTGAAGCGAAAAGTCGCAAAAATGCGATTTTTGCCTAAAAACGACTCCTTTTGGGGTAAAAATATCCGGGAAATCCGCCTTCCCTGAATCAGGAAAACGTTTTTTCGCATAAAAAATGTCAAATTCGGATTGCCTGCATATTTTTACCCCTAGAGGGGTCATTTCCAGAAAAAAATTTTCACGTGGGTGGCCCTACCCCAGTGTGTTAGTAACTCCCCAAATTTCGAGTATCCAATATTACCTGAAGAATAAATTGTTTCTGATTTTGATAGCAAAAATGTTTTGCCACTTGCCAAAAATTGAAAAAATATGGGTCATCTTCAAATTGTTCAAACATTTTTAGTATAAGAAAACAATATGTATAGAGAAAATGGTTTTTATATATTTTTTGTTGACAAAACGGATGAGACCCAAGATGGTGGACAATAGAACTTTATGTTTGAGGTTAAAAAACTTTTTGGTCGAGTAGGTTTTACCGGACTCGGACACTACTCACGCAGTTCCGCTCAAGTGGCGGTCAAAAGATGGACAAATAAATAAATCTTTTTTTTAATATTATTGACTGGGAGGATGATTTTATGCAAAAAATTTTGAATTAAAAATTTGTGAAAATTATAAAAATACAGGGTAACAATTCAAATTTTTGTAACATTTCAATTTTTAATGAATTTTTTAATTTTTGTCGAATTTTTCAATTTTTGTAGAATTTTTCGATTTTTGACAAATTTCATCGAATTTTTCAATTTTTGTCGAATTTTTCGATTTCTGTCAAATTTTTCGATTTTTGACCAATTTTGTCGAATTTTTCAATTTTTAACGAATTCAAGGATTTTGGATTATTTTCTTCTCAATATACAGAATTTATTGATTCAGGGAAAAACTATCAGGTACATGTTTTCGTCGCCAACTTCATACGCAACTATCTCGAAAACGACAACGATTCAGAATTTACTGTAAAAACAAAAAATGTTCCATTTTTTATGAACTTTCTGAATATCATAAAAATGATAATTTTTTTAAATGGCAATTTTTTAGAAAAAATGGCTTTTTTCCAACCTGATGGATCCATTAAATCTTGAGGTTTATAAAAAATTTGTTTACCTTTATCCGGCTCAGTCCTGGTGGCACCCACGAGTAGCCATGGCCAACTGATCCAACCATATCATTCCTCTCACCTCGTTTCATCACCGCCGCCATATCACCTAAAATCCATTTTTGTTTTGAATTTGTCAACAAAAAAGTGAAACCTTTAATATTTTTATCAGGCTTGAGTCCAAGTCTTTCGTAAACACTTAGCACTTGATTTGGTCCGATTTCATGTTCAGTCCGATCGCATTTGCAGTGCACGCAGACTTTTCTAGAAAATTTTGTTTGGTTATTACCCATGAGAGCATGATTAACACACACACGGGGGCAACAAACTTGCTCAATTTTTTACGAGCTTCATACTAGTTTACAACTTTTACAGCTTGACCTTGTAAAAAAGTTATACGAGAAATTTTGCGTATAGCAAAATTAGGCCGACGGAGATCAAACAGAAGTGATAGGCGAGTCGAGATTTAAATAGACAAAAATTATGGAAGAAGACATTTCAAAATTTGGACATGTGTTTGACATCTGTGTGGGCATGTAATTTTTTTGAGGCATTTTTATTCTTTTTTATGTGGTATTCCAAATGTGCTTTTTGGAGTCGGTTTCGACACGAGAGGAAAAAAAATGCTGATGAAAAAGTTGGTTGAAAAAGGTACCCCCATGAGGGTCGCCACAAGCACGGCACAAGCTATCGTACGAAAGTACGACGGCCTCACAAGCTATCGTACCAAATCATCGTGCCATCGTAAAATTAACGTAAAGGTACGATGAAATCGCCACAAGCTGTCGTGCGATGGTACGACGCAGTATGATGGCATCGTACCAAATTCGTACGATAGCTTGTGGCGATTTCATCGTACTTTTACGTTAATTTTACGATGGCACGATGATTTGGTACGATAGCTTGTGTCGACCCTGATTTTGATGCCATTTTTCTTCTCTCACCGAGCCCTATCGATTGATATGGGTCGTGACGGAATTGGACTTAAGGTGACGGAGATAGCACAGACGGACGGACAGACACACATAGCGAGTTTAATATTTTAGGATAATTGGTTCTATTGAAAAATTTGCATACTGAAAAAATCGAAAAAAAGTTTAAAAATTCAACAAATTCCTCCTCACAACCCAATTAGTAAAACTGAAAGAATTTTATTCGAAAATTGCACCATCAATTTCCTACCACTAATGTTTGAAGTTTGGCTTTATTTGTTGAAATATTAGAAAAAGAAAGATATAGGCATAAGATTTTTGGTCTCTATGGCTCAATTTCTCTCAAAAAATTTCCATACGGGAAATATTTTTGGCAGGGTATATAAGAAGATCAATTTCAACTCAATTAGTAAAACTGAAAGAAATTTATTCCAAAATTGCACCATCAATTTCGTACCACTTCCGTTTGAAATTTGGTTTTATTTGTTGAAATATTAGAAAAAAGATGTAAGCATAAACTTTTTAGTCTCCATGGCTCAATTTCTCTCAAAAAATTTCATACGGGAGCTATTTTGGGAGCCTCCCCCCCCCCCAACCCACTCACTCATCGACCCAAAATTAGATGAGACCCTCTCACTCGGCCAGCCGAGTGAGGGGGTCCCCGTAATTTTGGAGCATTTTCAAAATATTTTTGGCGCTGGTTTATTCTTGCTTATAAAGATTTACATAAGAAATTTTCAACACGCTGGACGCGTCGACCAAAAATAAGTCTCCGAGGGGCCCTCTCATCGGACGCTCCCTTTCACTTGTTGAAATATTAGAAAAAGAAAGATATAGGCATAAAATTTTTGGTCTTCATGGCTCAATTTCTCTCAAAAAAATTCCATACGGGAAGTATTTTTGGCAGGGTATATAATAATTTCCGCATGAAAAAATCGGAAGAAACCAATAATGTGTGCCTAATAAGAGCATAAGTGCTATATAACGTTTTTCATGGCTAGCTTTACGAAAAATGTTGGCTACTTAGCGAAGTGGATAAGGAAGCCGCTCGTCCGATCTGGTAAGTTAAGCAACGTCGGGCCCGCAGGTTCGATCCCAATAGAACAAAAATTCTGATCTAACAAAAAACTTTCCTTACAAAGAAGCAAAAAATTTTGGGTCAAAAAGTTTTTCTCCATTGTTTGTAAGAAAAGTTTCTTTGTAGATCAAAATTTTTGCCCTAGTGAGATCGAACCTGCGGGCCCAACGTTGCTTAACTTGCCAGATCGGACGGACGGCTACCTTCTCCACTTCGCCATTGTTAGAAAATACTTTGCAAGCAAAAGAAAATTTATTAAAAAAATTATTTCCGGGAAACATTTATGATGGAGTATAAATTTGATGGGAGGGGAGATTACTCAAAATTCCAAAATTCTCTGAAAAATGAAAGTTCCAGAATTTTGAATTTTTGCCAAAATTACGACCTTTCAAAAATTCCATTACTTGTTCTCATTTCCAAAAGTTTTATCCATTATAAAAATTGGCTATAAATTATTAAAATCCGTCCAATTTTCCAAGCTATTTTTTATAATTTTTCAGAAATTCTAATTTTTATGAACTTTTAGTTTTTGTTATACTACTTTTTTCAAGTTTGGTAGGTTGATTAGCATAAAAATGGCAATCAAGCGATGCCCTAGAGTAGGGTCATTTAAGCAAGAAAAAAAGAGAGAACTAGTCCATTTTAAGGCATTTTGAAGAGCGAGTAATCGAATTCGCACCCACAACTTTGAAAATAATCCCCCAATGACACTTCTATATGGCAAAAAGTAGAAGAAAACTTTGACAGATGCCGATTGGGTCAATACCACTGACTGAGATTTATGAGCTAATGAGTTTTGTTCTCATGAAAGTGCAAAATTTTTGGGGCAAGAAAAAAATTCAAAAAAAAATTTGAAAGAGGAAGTGTGAAGTGTATAACATTTCTTGGAACTCGTGAAAAACAAAAGAAAAGTTTTGATAAAATACTTTTATTGGAATTAAAAGGCTTAGGCTTAAGACATAGGCTTAGGATTAAGGCTTAGGCTTAAGGCTTAAGGCTTGGGGTTAGGTTTAGGTTTAAGGATTAGGCTTAGGCTTAAGATTTGGGCTTAAGGCTTAGGCTTAAGGTTTAGGCTTGGGCTTAAGGCTAAGGCTAAGGCTTAGGCTTAAGGCTTAGGCTTAATCTTAGGCTTAAGGATTAGGCTTAAGATTTAGGCTTAGGGCTTGGGCTTAAGGCTTAGGTTTAAGCTTAGGCTTAGGCTTAAGGCTTAGATTTAGGCTTAATGCTTAGGCTTAAGGCTTGGACTTAGGTTTAAGGCTTGGGCTTAGATTTAGGCTTAGGCTTAAGGATTAGGCTTAAGATTTAGGCTTAGGGCTTGGGCTTAAGGCTTACAAGTAAACATCACGAACTTGATTTCCTAGATTTTGACAAAAAGTATCAAAAAATGTTTGTTATGGTGCCCCTATAAACGTACTATAAGAATTTTTTCCCCAATCCTTACCGTTTTCGAAAAAAACAGCAAAAAAGTTTAAAATAAATATACACTTTCTACTTGGTTAAAAAAATAAGATATATTATTACTTGCATGCGTAGTCCAGTCGATATGCGTTCGCTTTATCATTTTGCAGTCCGGGGTTCAATCCCCGGCGAAAAAAAATTTTTTTGCATTTTTTATTTTTTTAAATTTTTATTACAGTCAAACCTCTCCCTCTGTGTATTACCACGGAAGACAAAAATTAAAAAAATTTTTTCGTAAAATATTTTTTTTTGAAAAAATTTTTTCAGCAGTTCGCTAGCATTTGCCTTCTTCTGCAAAATGACCGAAAAAAATTTTGATTTGTTAAAATTTTTCGGGAAAATTTTTAGCTTTTTTCCACCTGAAAGTCGATTTGCGTTTTTGGCATATTGAAATTCAGGGTGAAAAAAGCTAAAAATTTTCCCGAAAAATTTTAACAAATCAAAAATTTTTCGGCCATTTTGCAGAAGAAGGCAAATG
>OZJO01008814.1:0-14139 GCA_900406225.1 Acrobeloides nanus
TTTCGATGCCATTTTTAGGGACTTTTTTGAAAGTTTATCGAGAAAATCGTTCTATTTCATCAAAATATGGTTAATGACGAATTTTTTAAGACTAAAATCACCGGATTTGGCAATTGCAGCGCGGGGCTTATAGGTTTTGAAGTTGATGGCCAAATTTAATGAAAACTTTCAAAAAATTTGCCTGAATTGCAATATAGTTTGAATATTGAAACGAAAATCGATTAAATTGGAATTTTGCCAAAATTTGCAACTCTGCATTTCCGAAAAAACAGCCTTTATCGTCTCTTAATTAAAACACACTAAAATATCAAGATCGTAAAAATGTTTATTTTAGTCTAAATCTAATAAGCGGATTCTAGGTATTTTTAAATGGTTAAAACCTTTCTATAATTTTCTGCGTATTAATACCTACGTTAGAAAACAAATGAAATTAGAGAGTATTGGCATTAAAGGTTGTTTTTTCGGAAATGCCGTTGCGGATTTTTGAACAATTCACTTTTAAACGATTTTCGTTTCAGTATTCAAACTATATTGCAGTTCAGGCAATTTTTGTGAAAGTTTACACTAAATTTGGTCATCAACTTCAAAACCTATAAGCTCCGTGCTGCGATTGCCAAATCCGGTGATTTTAGTCTTAAAAAATTCGTCATTAACCATATTTTGATGAAATGAACGATTTTCTCGATAAACTTTCAAAAAAGCCACTAAAAATGGTAAATACCGAGTTGCGGATTTTTCAGACTCCATTTTGAAGGCGTAGGTTCACATCCGGGCGACGAACATTTCTTTTTGCCTCATTTTGTGCTGGCAAAGATGTCAAGAAAACTATTATTTAGAAAAGGATAATCGACAAAGTCAATCCATAGCGTTGTAAAATAGGCTTTCAGGATTGTTTTTAAGCCCAAAATCATCAAAAACGGATGAAAACTGACGGAGGAGATGCGTTTTGAAACTTTTCTTCTCTATGCCATTTTTAGTGGCTTTTTTGAAAGTTTATAGAGAAAATCGTTCTATTTCATCAAAATATGGTTAATGACGAATTTTTTAAGACCAAGATCACCAGACTTTTTTAAAAGTTAGGTAGGCTAAATGTGTATCAAATAAAGTGACTTTCGCCAGAAATAAAAGTTCCTAATATTTTATTTTTGCCTTACAATATTTGGTTTTAGGAAAAAACTCCCTTAACAATCGAAATTTTCAAAAATTTTTACGGATTCTGAAAGAGCATAGTCGAGTTTACTTACTTACAAAAACTCATGAAAAAGGGATTTATATTTTTCACATGAAAAAAATATGTGAAATAATAGGTAAATTTAAAATTTGATCTTACGTAGCTAAAATGGCTCAGTGGTAGTGCTCACAGTTTCGATTCCAAAGATGTCGAGATCGAATCCCACTCGTGGCGATTTGATTTTGCCGCATAATAGTATATTATCTTCAAACGCTCTAAGTCTTAAAATATAAATTCTTTTTTCATGATTTTTTGTAGATAAGTAAAATAGACCATGCTTATTAAGATTTCGCGAAAATTTTTGAAAAATTCGATTGTTAAAGGTGTAAAACCAAATATTGTAAGGCAATAAAATATTAGGGACTTTTATTTGGCGAAAGTCACCTCATTTGATGCTCATTTAGCCTACTTAACTTTTAAAAAATGTCGCATTGAAAAATTCACTAGAGTTCAGGAGATATTGCCAAAACATTAGTGTAAACACTTACGTGGGCCACCCTGTACATACTTACTTACTCGAACGTGGGAAACATTTTAAAGTTTCGGGAATGCGCGCATTCGATTCCCCGCATAAAATTACCCCTATATTGGTTATTATTTAAGGAATTTTGAAGAGAAAAATTTTCGGTCAAAAAATTCATTTAAAAAAATCATAAAATTGCAATTTTTTGTGCCACCTTGTAGTGGGATCTACAGGATGTCTCAGCATGATATGGCCGATAAGAAAATCGCAAATATTTTTTTCGGCACCAAAAATATTTTTTTTGGCACCAATACTTTGGATTCGGATTCTGAATCCGGATTCAGAATCCGAATTCTGAATCAGGATTCTGAATCCGAATTCTGATTCTCAATCTGGATTCGGATTCTGAATCCGGATTCTGAATTAGGATTTGGATTGGGATTCTGAATCCGGATTTTGTATCCGAATTCCGGATTCTGATTCTCAATCTGGATTCAGAATCCGGATTCAGAATCCGAATCCAGAATCCGGATTCAGAATCCGAATCCAGATTGAGAATCAGTCCGGAATTCAGATTCTGAATTCGAGTCCAGAATCGGAATCCGGTTCAGAATCACAGTCCGAACACAGAATCCGGATTCAGAATCCGAATCCAAAATATTGGTGCCAAAAAAATAGAACCCTGAGAAAATTCGATTTCTCAGCAAGAAAAAAACGATTGTGGAGAACGTGGTCTAACAGTGATTTTTATTTTATAATTTTTTATATTATATTGGACTACCCTGTACCTCCAAAACGCCTTGCCTACATTAATTTACTTTAATAAACTCTCGATTATTAACTTATTTTTTTAGTCATATATCAATATTAACAAACTCTTATATTAGAGAGAAAATTACTTTTAAAAACTAAAATACATAAACGACATTTGACAACTCTAGACATCTAATGCCACTAAAATTCTTGAGTATCTTCGTGTCTATACATTATTGCTTAACCATGAATCCATTGGACAAAATTACAGGTTATATATTGTTGTTCCAAAAGTTCGTGGAGTTTTATCATGATTTTTAGACCCGAAAATATTTTTTAAGAAGGACTCATATAGGAGTAATTTTATGCGGAGAATCGATTGCGCGTATTCCCGAAGCGTGAAAACGTTTCCTTGACCCTGGTTCAGGGAAAATTGTAGGTGTATTGACTCAAAAATGAACTAAAATTCGAATTTTCGCCGGAAAACCGACTATCTAGGGGGTTTACTAGGCGCGGAATCGATTATGCGCATTTCCGAAGCATGAAAAAATTTCTATGTTATTGATTTAAGCGATTTTCGTTATGAAATCTTTTTAAGGGATATATCTTGTATAGGGGTAACTTCTAGTGGTAAAAATCAAAAAATTCCTTCAGATTCGAATTCCCTATGTAGAAAAACCCCCGAATACAAAAAATCAGGCAACTTGGAAAAAATTTGGAAAATTCGATTTTTTTCGAATTTAGTTCATTTTTGTGTCAATATACCCACGACTTTCCCTGAATCAGGGTCAAGGAATCTTTTTCATTCGTCGGGAATACACGCAATCGATTCTCCGCATAAAATTACCCCTATATGGGTCCTTTTTAGGAAAAAATTTTCGTCATGATAAAATCCCGCGAACTTTTGGAACAACCCAATAAATTAAAATAAGGAGGAATGTTGAAAATTATATTTTAGCTTGTCCAGATATTCCGAATACGGTAAAAGTTTTTATGTCTTCGGAAACATTTTTAGCTAATAGAAGACCTGGGCGATCTCAACGTCCTTTAGGTAAAAAATAATTGATGTTAGCTTATTATACATGTGAAATAACTGGTACTACTAAGCATTAGCTGTCGCAAATGACAGGGCTATTTTTCCGAAAAAAATTTTTTTCATAAAATTTTCTTAAAAACCCCTATATGGGTTTTTCGATGAGGAGAATCCAAAAAATGCACTCCTGATGTCTGAAAAATTTTTCTTGACCCTATATCGACTAGTACCTTGGCTCAAAAAGGGGGTTTTATGGCATAAGTATTTTCTTGTAACTTCAAAAGTATTTTTTGTAATTTCAAAAAGTATTTTTTTGTAACTTTATAAAAAAGGTCGTTTTATGGAAATTTTGGCAGTTTTTTTTATTAAATCATGTTGCACAAGTTTCGTAAGAGCATCTGTTTACGCTCTTTGTTATGGTCCCTCTATAAATAACGCATCGAATTGGCAGATTTTAGAATAAATATGAACAAAGAGAGTATCTCATTTTAAAGAGAAAATCGTTTGAAAAAAAATTATTGCAGCGTTTTATATGTACTTGTTTAGGGAAACTGTCCATATATGGATCCTATTCGGCCCGAGGGAAACTGTCCATAATTAAACAAGATAGATATATAAACTACAGGGTGCGGCAAAAGTTTCCGTAATTTTTTGAATTACTGCATATAGTATTTTGGCTATAACTTTTTAACCTTACATCCATTTCCGATGATCTTAGTGTCATTGGATAGCTATAAATTCAAGCTATCTAAAGACACCAACATCATTGAAATTGGATGTAAGGTTAAAGAGTTATGGTCAAAATACTATATGCAGTAATTCAAAAAATCACGAGAACTTTTGCCGCACCCTGTAGTTATTTTATTTTAAGGAATTGTGATCGTTGTTACAGAAAATTATATAGGTAAAAAAAAATCCGTGCCTGTCACGTGCGAGACCCGGGTTCGATTCCCGGCCGGTGTCACCAATTATCTTATAGGCAGATTACGCTAGAATGGATTGTTTCAAAAGCCGGAGTTATAAGGGGATACCTCATTTTAAGGATTGCAGAGGGCCACAATTCTGATAAGGAGTTGATTTATAGTATCCTGAAATGGATACTGCTCTTCTGAAACTGTTTTGAGAGGAGAGCCTGCGATAAATCACTCGAATCGGTTTGCGCGTCAGTCGTTCGGGATGTAAGAGAACCGAACGGTTGTCAGCCGTCAAGGCTGTCAATAAGGTGGTGAAGGTTGCTCCTCCTAGTGGTGCCCCTGGAGACTCCTCTACCATATTTGGCTAAGGGATAAGCTGAACGCAACCAAAAATAGAATTATTAACTCACAAAACCATCGCCAATCGATTCATTATAGCCAAAAACCCAGCGATTACAAAATTTCAGGCCAAATTGGCACCAATTTGACATAATAACCCCTTTTTGAGCGAAGGTGCTAGTCGATATAGGATCAAGAAAAATTTTTCAGACAACGGGAGAGCCTTTTTTGGATTCCCTGTATCGAAAATTTTAAGGGTCCTATTTTTTTTGGCACCAAAAATATTTTTTCTGGCACCAATATTTTTTTTGGCACCAAAAATATTTTTTTTAGCACCAATATTTTTTTCGGCACCAAAAATATTTTTTTTGGCACCAAAATTCTGAATTCGGATTCTGAAGGCATAAGGCTTTCAGAAAGCATCAGGCTTAAAGGGTGTACAGATAATAGGTCATTCTCGGTCGAAAAATTTGTTTTGCCAAAGCAGCCTATATAGGGGTAAAATCATGCGAAAAATCGATTGCACGCATTCTCAAACCTTGAAAATGCTTCCTTGACCCTGATTCAGGGAAATAGATGTGTATATTGAAGCGAAAATCGAAAAAATTTGAAATTTCTCCCTCAAAATCATATTTCTGGGAGTAGTTTCATGCGGAGAATTGATTGCTCGCATTCCCGAATCTTGAAAATGCTTCCTTGATCCTGATTCAGGGAAATAGATATGTGCATTGAAGCGAAAATCGAAAATTTTGGGATTCTTGCCCCAAAATTACCTTTCTGAGGGTAATTTTATGCGGGGAATCGATTGCGCGTATTCTCGAAGCTTGAGAATGCTTCCCTGACCATGATTCAGGGAAATGAGTGTTTTGTATTGAAGTGAAAATTTTAGATTTTCCTTCTAAAATATCGTTCTAAGGGTTATTTTATGCGAGAAATCGATTCAGCACATCCCCGAAGCATAAAAATGCATCCTTGACCATTGTCCTTGAAAATTATGTTCTACCACAACGCTTGGTGCTGAATCGATTTCTCGCATAAAATAACCCTTAGAACGATATTTTAGAAGAAAAATCTAAAATTTTCACTTCAATACAAAACACTCATTTCCCTGAATCATGGTCAGGGAAGCATTCTCAAGCTTCGAGAATACGCGCAATCGANCTATTTCCCTGAATCAGGGTCAAGGAAGCATTTTCAAGGTTTGAGAATGCGCGCAATCGATTTTTCGCATGATTTTAGCCCTATATAGGCTGCTTTGGCAAAACAAATTTTTCAACCGAGAATGACCTATTATCTGCACACCCTTTAAGCCTGATGCTTTCTGAAGGCCTTATGCCTTCAGAATCCGAATTCAGAATTTTGGTGCCAAAAAAAATATTTTTGGTGCCGAAAAAAATATTGGTGCTAAAAAAAATATTTTTGGTGCCAAAAAAAATATTTGCTAAATTTTAACCCTGTCATTTGAGGCAATAATGCTTAGTAATACCAAATAATTTCGATTTTAGCCATCTGCAATTGTAATGGCGGAGAAATCTACTATTATGCTTCGACTACATATCCTATACCGATTGATGCTTTTTCGTTCAACGAAGAGGTCTATGTTGGTGAAAATCAAGTTAACACTTACTGTCCAAATTTTTGCATTTGTGATAAAATTGGGAAATGCTATCAGCCAACAAATATGGAATTGTATTATATTGACATCATTCCTTTTTGTGACGGTAAACCTTCCATTTTCAAAATCGAAATAATTTTAAGATGGAACTTGTCATATGTATGCCGTTCCATGGTTTCCGCCATATTTCAATCGGGATCATTTTCAAGACGAAAACGGACTTGTAATTATTACACCAGACCCAGAAAGTGTCCCTATGAATTTGAGTAGCGAATATGTAAACTCGACTTTTTATCCGGATCTTTATGCGATCGGGTGTTTCGGATGTGAACAGCTAAAAACCGTTACTTGTGGAGGACCAATTCAGGAGGATCCTAGTAGGATAGAGTATTATTTTTTTACTATAAGAGCAAATTTAGTATGTGTGGAATCGCAAGATTATGTAGGATTAACTTTAGACGACGATACATACAACCATGTGAGTGATCAAAAAAGAATATCACCTGCAGGTAAAGCTAATTCTAAAAAATCAAAAAAAGACCGAACATATAAATCCTTTCTAGTAGAAATTTCGGAGCTAAAATGCGATTTTTTCGCTTCAATACACAGTTCTTCCCTGAATCAGGGAAGAAATTTTTCGCTTCGAAAATGTCAAATTTAGAACCCCTGCGTGTTTTTGCGGGGGAATCTGAATTTTATCCTTAGAGATGACATTTACAGAAAAAAATTTCAAACAAATTTTCACATGAGTGGCCCCTCCCCCGATTTTTTGGCCCCTTGGTCCCCCAAGGGAAAATTTCGAAAAGTCGAAAAATGGTAGGCACAGTTTCAAAAAAATTAATTTCGTAATAATTACTGCTCAAATAATCGCTCTGAACAATTTTAAAATCAAGCTAGGCAGTTTCAATTTTTTTGCAAGTTTGTCACGCCGTGCTGTGTTTATATTTAAGAAAGGATAATCATTTTTTCAGCAATAAAATACTTTTTTCGGCAATAGTGCTTTTTTCAGCAATAAGGGGTGTTTTCTCGTCAAGCTTTGTGTCCGCCAAACTTTGCGTGCATATAGTTTTTGGCTTTCAAAATCTCTTCCTTATCACATGAGCAAATGTTCTGATATTTCCAAGTCAATCTCAAGATTGTTCAACCGAGCCCGGCACATTTTTTCTATACAAACAAACTTTTCTGTATGGCTAGCCTGATACATATGTCTTGAATGCTCGGTGATAAGGAAGAGATTTTGAAAACCAAAAACTATATGCACGCAAAGTTTGGCGGACACAAAGCTTGACGAGAAAACACCCTTATTACCGAAAAAAGTATTTTATTGCCGAAAAAAGTATTTTATTGCTGAAAAAATGATTATTCTTTCAGAACCTGGGGACCGAGCACCTTTGGTGCTCTGGGAATGCCGTATTACAGTGAAACCTTTTTTTCGAATTTTTAAAATTTTTTCTACTTTTTCGATTTTTTAAATTTTTTCTGATTTTTTTCAATTTTTTTCGAATTTTTTCAATTTTTTTCGATTTTTTTCAATTTTTTTCGAATTTTTTGGCTTAGAAGTTGCCCAAAGCGAGTCAAAAACGTTATTATTAACGGAAAACATTTTAAAAAATTTGAATATAGAGAACAAAATTAGCTATATTTCATCAAAATAGGAGGATTAAAGTCTATCGGTTTCCTGGTAAATTCAAAGTGTTCTAATCACATGAGTTCAATAACTTAGGCGCTTGTAAATGCAATCAGGGAACGCGCTTCTATTGGCCTGTACCTCAACCGTTTCGAAACAGCTCACTGGAAAATGCATATACAGGAAAAACCGTGTTTATGGGCGAAAACGCATTGCCTGGGAATAGAGAAGTTGCTTTCGTTTTGAATTCATTCGATGGTTGCTCCGACATGTGTATTTGTTCGAAAGAAGGTGTATGCTATCAGAGCTCGAGATATAGTGAAGTTCATTTTCAACCTTTTTGTACACGTAAGTATCAAATGTTTAAGCAGTTTTAAGAGACACTTTCTCGAGCATTCAAAGATTGCCTTAAATGGTTCGCGCGGGCTCCAAATTGAGTTTATAAAGTGAGAATGAGGAAGCTTTTAAGAGTCACTTCAAGTAAAATTTCGTGCCTCAAAAAATACAAAACCTGGTTCGGAGCTCAAAAACCCGATTTTACGTTGATTTTTGAATTTTCTAACTTGTCTAAAACACCCTGGATAATTTTTTCCGGCCAAAATTTTTATCTGGCCAATGTATTCCATCACAGAGAACATTTCTAGCGTGTTTTCGAAAAAATCTGAGAAATTTCAATTTTTGGGCCTAGAACAAGGGATCGAAAAATTGTTTCTCAGATTTTTTCGAATCCATGCTAGAAATTGTTCTCTGTGATGGAATACATCAGCCAGATAAAAAGTTTGGCCAGAAAAAATATGCAGGGTGTTTTCAACAAGTTAGAAAATTCAAAAAATCAACGTAAAATCGGGTTTTTGAGCTCCGAACCAGGTTTTGTATTTTTTGAGGCACGAAATTTGACTTGAAGTGACTCTTAAAAACTTCCACATTCGTTAATCTCACTTTATAATTCAATTTGGAGCCCGCTCGAACTGTTTAACACTAGTACCTTCAAATTTTAGAGACATAGCCTCTTAAATACTTATAGGCCGATTTTATCTAATTTTATTTTTTTATAGCCGATCAATGCCTCATGTATGCGGTTCCATACATATATTCCAAATACACCTACTTACAAGATCTAGAGGGTAATATTTACTTTAGTGCGGACCCATCAACAATTCAATTACACCATGCTAATAAATATATCCATGCAGTCGCTATAAGTTGCAATGGATGTGATCATATAAAAAACCTAACATGTGATCGTGAACCAGCGTCAGGTAAATAGATCAGATTTTAGAAAAAAAAGTTTTAATTTTTTGAGTATAGCATTTTCGAATGGTTTAATAATTGAATCGCCGATCATCGGAACGCAATTTGATATCACACAAAGGCCCTCTGGTAAACTTATTCATACAACTACAATGCACCGAAAGTTCCAATGACCCTTTTGGGTCCTTGGGTTCTGAGTCCAGGACTCATGGCTCCCAGACCGAAGGGCACGAACCCATGGGTCCGAGATCCTTTGAATCTGGGCCTATGAGTCCTGGACCCTTAGTCCGAAACCTGGTGTCCCAGATCCGGGATCCAGAACTTTTGGAACTAGTATCGATTAGGTATCCTAAAGAACGTGAAATTTTTCGAAAAAAATTTTTTTTCATCATCTGGACCCCTCTATGAGGGAAATCAGAATTTCACATTTCTGAGGTCTGAAACTATTTTCTAGAGAAACCAGATTTTTTTATGTGATTATAAAAGTTGGAGATGTCGATGAGATCTGTTTAAAAAACCTTGCCTCGGCATCTGCTCGTGGAGTGTTAATGTAAAAAAAAATTATTAAAAAATTTGTCTATTCGAAAAAATCTTTGTTGAGAAATAGCATAAGTTTTGTGTTTAATAACCAAGTTTTTGTTCTATTTTTTAATCTACGAGCTGAGATCCCCGCCAGGTTCCAAACGTGTTCTATGGATGCACCTGAAGAAGGAACTGATAAATGGTTAAGTGCAAATTGCATTAACGGAATTTTCGTTAACGGGAACGAACACAAATCGTTCATTCGCCTTTTATAATCTTCCTTAGATCTAGGCATCCCTTTTTCCATTTCCGAGAGCTGAAAATCTTTCCCCGAATCAAGGAAAGACTATTTATATGATGTAGGGCCATATTTTTGACAAGAATCACATGCCATACGTCATATAAATAGCCTTTTCTTGATTCGGGGAAAGATTTTCAGGCCCCAAAAATGTGAAATTCTGATTCCTCACATAAAATTACCCCTAGAGGGATCAATTCACAGATGATAAAAAAAAATTTTTTCGAAAAATTCCAAGTTCTGTGGGATACCTAATCAATACTAGTTCCAAAGGTTCTGGATCCCGGAGGTCCGGGACACTTTAGACTCTGCTTTTTAAGCCTCCTACCAATGCTCACATGGCATTTCATACTTTTGGGAACCTGTAACAACAAAAAGTTCGACTTTAATAATAGAAAATGGAAATATTTTCGATAATGAAAGTATCTGCATTTGTGATGTCTTTGGCGATTGTTTTACTCCTATGGATAATTCTAATTTTTACTTGCAATTTTTCGTTATTTGTGAAGGTCTATTTTTTCTGAATGTTCTCTTTTTATCGATATTTTTAGGGATAACTTGTCATATTGATTTAGAGTCGAAAGAAAATCTTGTCTTAACTGGCTATATGAATATTTCAACGGAAATCTTCTCGAATGGAGCCATTAAATATTTTTCCGATCCACAAAATTTGGAAAACAATTTTGTTAGCACCAAACTTTCCAATATAAGCTATATAGGACGTAGTACAAATAGGTCATGTAACAAGTTACTGCCTGGCTTTTGTGCATTAAAAAGTAAGAAGCATGAAAAAATGGATTTATGATATTTAAAGGGGGTAACCTTTACAGCCAGATCTCCGAAAAATTTTTTTCGTAAATTTTTGTAGACCCTTCTAGGGTAATTTTGATGCGAGAAATCGATTGCGCGCACTTCTGAAGCTTGAAAATGCTTCGCTGAACTTCATCCGTGAATATATGGTCAATAAATTTATATAATTAAATAGATTTTACTGTGCTAAAAACAAAATTTTTCACGGACGAAGGTCAGGGAAGCATTTTCAAGATTCAGGAGTGCGCGAAATCGATTTTTCGCATCAAAATTACCTTAGAAGGGTCTTTTCTACACAAATTTGCGAAAAAAATTTATTTCGGAGATCTGGCTGTAAAAGTTACCCCCCTCCCCTTTAAGATAATAATCCTACACTCGATTCCACATCTTTAACCCTTCCTTATATGAACAGAATTTTCATGGATGACCAAAACGAGTATCAAACATTAGGAAGTTCGATTATTGGTTATGCTTTATGGAAAAATTCGGAAAAGAAGAATTTCGTCTTGTTTGATGCCGCGAACCACCTGGAGCTCATTTTTAGTGAATATTTATCGAATATGAAGCCGTTAGAGCTATTCGATATAATACGGATTGAATGTTCCTACCGATGTAAGATGTTGTTATAGATGGAGTGAGGGGTGGAGGGGGTTTTGACACCCTCATACTTACTTCATTTGTCTTCAAAGTGAAGCGGGACCACTATAGCTAAATCCAACCAGGCATGCATCAAGATTCGAACCAACTCTCGATTGTTGTTTGTCTCAGCGATGCAACCAGAATGGAAACCAAGGCACCTATCCCCTCCCACCCAAATGACATTATAAAAACTTTGGAACAATAGGGGGGGGGGGATACACTCACGTGAAAATTTTTTTCTTGAAATGACCCTTCTAGGGGTAAAATTATGCGGGGAATCCGAATTTGACATTTTCAAAGCGAAAAAAACTTCCCTGATCCCGGGAAGGCCTGTGTATTTAAGCGAAAGTCGCAAAAATCGCTTCAATACACAGGCCTTCCTTGAACCAGGGAAGTATTTTTCGCTTCGAAAATGTCAAATTCGGATTCCCCGAACGTTTTTACCCCTAGAGGGGTCATTTCCAGAAAAAAATTTTCGAAAAATTTTTCAATGGGTGCCCCCCCCTATTGTATAGTAGCGCCAAAACTTCTACTTTTGATCAAATAATTTAGACAAAACCTACAAAGTAATTGCCCTGTGTCTACAAGCAAATTTGGAAGCAACTCATAGTCCAGCTGCAGCCGGTTTGGTTCAACAACTTTATGGTTCAGACTATAAAATTTGGATCAATATCGGAGTTAATTTTTTCGTAAGACACTTATTAAAATTTTTATAAATTTTCATAAATTTAGTTCGGACTCGTAGGATTAACTAGTTCCATAGCAGTCATAGTGATGATTTTGAGAGAAAAGGAGTTGCGTTCTCCATATGGTATTTTATGTCTATGTCAAGCCCAAAATGACATTTGCATTTTTCTTCTCATGAGTTGTTTGAATGTGTTTTGCAATGTGAAGTAAGTATTTTTTCACAGAGTGCATAAAAACCAGATAAAGAAATTGTAAATTACTGGACTGGTCCTTTAAAAGATATTTAAAATATTTCGTCACACTCGCATTTCCTGTTTAAATATGAGATTTTATCAAATTTCGATCAACACACACCGATTACCTGAATCAGGATCAGGGAAGCGTTTTAAAAGAGGTTATTTGTAAAAATTGACCCTTAGGAGGTACAAAAAAGCCAAAAGGCTAGAAATCCTGGCCGATATCCATGGCCAAGTTATTTTTCAAAAGTCATACCCCAAAAAATGTAAAAATCGCTAAAACTGAAGGAGGTCAAAAATTGAAAATTTTTTAAATTAGCGAAATTTGTCATAATTTATATATATTCGGAAAATTCATGAAAAATGGAGTATTTTTTATTTTTACAGTAAATTCTGAATCACTACCGTTGTCGAGATAATCGCGTTTGAAGTTGGCTATTTTTTGGTATTGGTTTAGAATTTGAATTCCCGCCAAAATTGAAAATCAGGGTTTTGGCGGGAATTCAAATTCTAAACCAATTCCAAAAAATAGCCAACTTCAAACGCGATTATCTCGACAACGGTAGCAATTCAGAATTTACTGTAAAAACAAAAAATGCTCTATTTTTTTATGAATTTTCCGAATATATATAAATTATGACAAATTTTGCTAATCTAAAGAATTTTCAATTTTTGAGGAGTAATATAAATTTGCATTTTTACCTATGTTAGAAACCGACTTAGACCATGAGCAAGGTGTCATTATAACGGCCTGAAACTGTAGTTTCTCGCAATATAAGCAGAATCATATGCACTCGTGGAAAATTTTTTAGAAAAACCCCAAAAATGGATACCGGCCAGGATTTCTAGTTTACGGTCATGGATATCGGCCAGGATTTCTAGTTTACGAATCCGTTTCGAATGGCCAGCTTGCTATCCAGGAACATGGCTGAAAATATTAAGTTTTGCATTTTAAGAGAGTAAAAAAGGGGTGATTTTCACAAAGATTGCATTCTAACTTTTTTCTATCGAAAAGTATACCATGGTGTTGATATAAAAAATGAAGCTTGTGATTCCACCTTTTCATTGACACCAAGTTCATGACTTGTACCTTTGTGGTTTCGGAGATATGAGCTTCACAAGAAAGGCCATTTTTGCATATATAATAAAAATGGCACCCCCTTAGTATCTCGGAACCTAATATGGAAACCTATGAAAATTTTGGCATTTTTGGATTCAGCATAGTCCTAACCTAGGATATAGTCGGTTTTAAACAAATCTGAGCACTTTTGGTTTCTTGTACCTCTATGATGGAGCCAAAAGTCAAAAATTACAGATAACCTCTTTTAAAGCTTCGGAAATGCGCTCAATCGATTCCTTGCATAAAATTAGCCCTAATAGGGTCATTTTTGAAAAAGATTCTCGGTTGAAAAAAACATGAAAAAATCGCACAAATTCCAGTTCTTTATACACCCTGTAAAAGGATGGATGAATAGGCAAAACATTTAAAGGGGGGGGGTGACAATCATGGCCTAATTCAAGAAAAAAAATTTTTTTCTAAAAAGATCATTTTTAGGGGTAAAATCATGCGAGAAATCGATTGCGCGCATCGCCGAAAATTAAAAATGCTTCCCTGACCCTGATTCAGGGAAAATATAGATTTTTTCGACATTTTTTAACTAGCACTTGGTCTAAAAAAACGTATTTTCAAAAACTTGACTCGGTGGTGCAGTGACAAAGCA
>OZJO01008816.1:0-12316 GCA_900406225.1 Acrobeloides nanus
TTAATCTCCAATAGAATGGTAATGATAATCAATGAATAAGCAATTAAAGCACAATTTTAATCAAATGATCACAGGTTCGACTCACGTCTAGATCCGAAAGTTTTTGCATATTCACTTGGTGCGAAGCCGTAGGATAGCCGTGCTCGGAGTGAAGCCGTAGGTGAGCCGCATTTGGGCCGAAGTCGTACTCAAGGCGAATAGTCATTACCCGTCTCTCGGAGATTCCGAAAGCGTCGTAGGCGCTCGGTTCCAGTTTATATATTTTATTTACAATAAAAATTTATATTATTTAGCTAATCTAAACATTCTATATCCAGGTACATTTTGAGTTGGGTTCAGCAAAAAGTGACAAAAGTGTCTCTAAAAGTGACACAATGTCACTTTTGGAGACAAACTTTTTTTCGCGAATTTTAAAAAATTATCTATTTTTGTCAGGGTGTCCACATTGTCTTATTTATAAGATTTTGTCTTATTTTTCGAACTTTTTCTTATTTTGTCTTATTTTCTTATTTTTCATCGAAAATCTTATTTATGAACTTTTTGGATTTTTGACCCCTGCCAAGTCACTCAAAACGGTTTTTCCAGAGTCCGTAAATTTTTTTACTTAATTTAGAAAGTAATCGATAGAGGAATAAGTGGGGCATAATCGATTACATTTTGGTGTAAATCTGCCTTATTTTGAATTTTTTACGCCACTTTGAAGTTGGAGGTACCCCTGCAATTTTGTATCCTCCCCTTCGCACTTTGTATCCTCCCCTTCTTTTTGGGGATATCTCCGCCAAAACTCGGTCATAATTACCGTAATGCGACAGCGATCAAGGCAAATAAGGGGTACTCTGGATTATAATTTTAATATATAAAGATGAATAACTTGAATTTATTTAAGAAAAATTCGATAATTAACCCCGTAGTTCAATCATCAAAATTGAACTATGAATGCTTTTTTGATATGTTTTTGCTTCTTTTTAAAAATATTTTCAAATAAATACCTAAATTATATTAGAAACCATCTCGTCTTATTTTTTGCCTTATTTTTTGAAGTCTGATCTTATTTTTGTCTTATTTTTGGAGAAAATTTGTCTTATTTTCGAAAATTCCATGTGGACACCCTGATTTTGTGTTATTTACTACATCCTAAGGCTTTTTATCTAGATGACGTCAATTTTTTACTTGTCACCAAAAGTGACAAACATGCTAACACGTCAGAAAATGATGTTTCTAGCGATGAAATGCTAGAATTAGATCATTTGTATTAATAACCTATTTCATTTACACAATTAACACGATTTCCATACGAATAACCAATACCCAGTGCATCAAGATTCATTTTATAGAGTGAAGAAAATATTTTGCTATCAAAATTTTTTGTTGATTTCGTGAAATTTTCTTCCATGTTAACCCATCCTTTTACTATGCAAAATGCCCTTGAGGGTACACATTGGAATAAAATAGGCAAAGTCTGATCAAATAGGTGTTATATTGAAGATAGCTGGACTAGCTAAAAAAATAAAGTTAAATATATAGTTGGGTCAGGGTTTTGCGACAGGGTGGGATACAGTCCCCCTTTAAGGATCACGCCGCCGTGGTATTCGCAAAAAATTTGCAAAGTCGCAAAATTTTCAACATTGTTAATTGACGAATGAAAAATGTCAATTTTATTTGTTGAATCGCTGTCAAATGTTCATTTTTACTTGTTCAAGCCCCAAATTTCGGCACTATTACTTTTTTCACGTGTGATGGACTTTTATTGTAAACGGTGTTAAAACTGAGCTCCGAAAAATATTTTATTTGCATCTATAAAGCTTTGAGTGTCCCATAGACAAGCGGCAGTGCAAAACCCAAAAGTTAAGCTAGCTCGAGGCTAGCTTTGGATATTTTAGGCACGCCTCTTAACTATGGCCCTCTAAATGTTACAAACATGTTGCATGAAAATGCGACTATCACACACGTTTTTGGTTTTTCACGCTTACTTTTTTCACGTGCTTTATTTAAATTTTTCTAAAAAATTGCATTTTGATGCCGCAGCAGCATGCCACGTGACGCGGCAAGTATAAATCCTGCATAAGAGTGGCAAAAATCATTTGAATTTTTGAGAAAAATTTCAAATAAAAAACGTGAAAAGTAACATGAAAAAAGTAAGTTGAAAAAAGTGGCAATAAGAACGAATGCACCGACAGTTTTTAAGAAATTTACCGCACAGGATCTTCTGCACGGAGCGACCGCACGGAATGACCGCACGGATTTTCCGCACAGAATCTTCCGCACAAGTATCTTCCGCACATTTTAAAATTTTTTCCTCACATTTTTTAAAGATTTTTTGCCAATCGTTTCAATAAACACGATTTTATTGAAAGTCAGGCAACTTTTATTAATGAAAAAAATGTGCTGAAGATCCGTGCGGAATTTTTCTGTGCGGTGCATTCGTTCCTATTGCCAAAAAAGTAACGTGAAAAAAGTAATGTGAAGAAAGTAAGCGTGAAAATAAATATGAAAAAAGTAATAGTGCCCAAATTTCATTGGGGAGGGACAAGGTTATCGAATTCTAAGAGGGGGTGTAAGGTTATCGAGGTTTCACTATATAAGATATGGATAATTAAAACTTTTTAGACATTTCTTGTTTTCCGGTTTTTGATCAAATCCAAAAATCGTCAAAAAATTCAAAAATGTTCTGACTCAACTAAAAAATGAACATTTTTATAGGATTTCGAAAAAACCAGAAAACAACAGAGGTGCCCAAAAAGTTTTTATTATCCAGGTCTTGTATACTTTGGAGCACTGTGCTTGACTGACACTCTCTAATCTAAAGTGAGGGAAAGTGAGATAGTTCGAAAAAGACAAAAAAATTTAAACTTGGGGTACGTTGACTCATCGGACGAGAAGTTACTTCAATTTATAGCAAAATAAAACAAACATTTATCTTTATCAATTCACCTGGCCTACTGCGATTGGGAAGTCATACTGGGTGCCTGGGTGGAATCGTAATGTTTTTTTTTAAAATTTTTTATTTCCTATAAAAATTTTTAGCCATGTTTCATACTTTAGAGGTACTAGTTGAGTGAGTTGGTCCAGATAAATGGAATGCTGCTATAGAAGCCAGGGATTTAACCATTACAGATTATGAAATTGTGAATGCATTTGGAGAAATTGGACAAATTTAAATTTGGGGTATTATGAAATTTTTTATTGTGAAAATTATAAATTTAGACAGCCCACAGTAGACAACAGCTGGAGTCCTGTGATCCAAGATAATTGGCCATATTGGGAATTAGGTGAAAGTCAAGAAATTCGACAAAATTATAGGGCTATGGATAGAGTTTATGGAATCGGGTATTAATTTTCTAGATTTTCTCTATTTCAAAGATTTTCGATTATTTGTTTTCTAGACCTTTAAGTTATAGTAAAAAAAAATTCCGGCTCTAACAATTTTTAGGCAATCCCTGCTCTCATAGGAGATCTCCTGCCAGAAATATCAGACTAAACATGGCACCAATGTTTTCGTCAAATTAATCTACAATGCTTTACTCCTCCATCATCATGCATAAAAATTTCTTTTTAACCATAAATTTAACGCTTCATTAATAAATACACCTGCGCTTCACATCATTTATTAAATTTTCTAAATTTATGCTAAAATTGTTCTTAGAAGTCAGACATCAAAAAGAAAAAATTCATGTAGGATTGGAATTTGATGTCGCTCTTGTCTATTCTTTGTTAAAAGGCCGGAATTAGATAGACGGAAATGGCGACACGTTTTGTTATATTATAAAAGTTCTATATTTGATAAAGGATTATGTGGGCTTTATTTCGCGTACAGGATGTCATTTGAACGTCAATGTCTATCCTTAAGTCTGGAGTTTTTTTGTAAGAAAAAGTATGAGTATTAAGAAAATGTTTTGTCAAATTAATCCACAAAGCTTTACTCCTCTATCATCATGCATAAAAATTTCTTTTTAACTATAAATTTAACGCTTCATTAATAAATACACCTACGCTGCGCATCATTTATTAAGTTGTTCTAAATTTCATGTAGGAAGTCAGACATCGAAAATAAAAAATTCATGTAGGATTGGACTTTGAAATCGCTTTTGACTAGTCTTTATTAAAAGGCCGGAATTCGATAGTCGAAAATGGCGACAAGTTTTGTTATATTATAAAAATTCTATATTTGATAAAGGATTATGTAGGCTGTATTTCGTGTACAGGATGTCATTTGAACGTCAATGTCTATCCTTAAGTCTGAAGTTTTTTGTAAGAAAAAGTATGAGTATTAAGAGTACAATCGGATCTCTCTAAAATAATTTCTAAGATGTCGATTTCCGTTATGTTTTAATAAAAGATGGATTATAACCATGAGATAAAATCGTATGAGGATTGAAGCTATTTTTCGTTTATACTGTATGATTTTTTGTTGGAAATGAAATGATGAGAAGCTGGGAAATTTAAGAGGCACTTTCTCGAGCTTTCAAATATAGCACTATAACTTTCGCCACATTCGTGTCAACATACATATTTATTGCAAATCAGGTACCTCAATTAGCCTGAAATTAAATGTTTATTGACACGAAAGTGGCGAAAGTTAGCATAGCGAGATTCGTGGCGAAAATTATAGTGCCTCAAATATTGCCTTAAACGGTTCGACTGCGCTCTGGCTTGTGAAAGAAACATTTTCAAGCTTCAGGGATGCGCGCAATCAATTCCCCGCATAAAAATACCTCTATAGGGTTTTTTTTGGAAAAAAAATTAAAAATTCTTTCCGGTTCCAGTACCCAGTGTCACTTGGGGCAACTAATCTGAAGTAGTACCAAATTTTTTTTTGTAAAAATTGAAAAGAACATTCAATTTTAGTATACAGTGGGAAAAGCTCTAGTACTACAAGAATTCCTCTATTATATGAAAACATGTGTTTTAACCCCAACTTTTTTCTACCACTTTTTCTTGCTCGAAATAAATGGATTAAGAATCTCTTTCATCATTTTGTATCTGCCTTTAAGTTTTATAGAATGGTTTCTTAACTATAATTAACTTAAGGGATTAACCAGCAAAGGTTTAGAAAGCCCAAAACTATGGACTTTCATCGGTTTCTCAATGTACGACCTTATAAAACGTTTGTCTATTGGATATATGATGAACAAACTTTAATTGAATCATGTAAGGAAGTATACTGCTTAAAAATGATGTTTTAGAGGGGAGAACTAACAAGGAACACGTCCGCACTCAGTCTGAAAATTTTTGACGAGACTACATAGTTTTGTGAAGCATACTTGACTTGTCGTTAAAAATGAAAAAATTAGCTGCTGAAAATTTATCCCTGAGGAGATATGAGCTAATTAAAGTTTTAGTTAGGTTATTTATTTGGTTATTTTCAAAACAATTTCACAAATTGCATCGATGGCTTAATGGCTAGAGTCTCTTTCCAGCCACAATCCTAAAAAAGTTCCCCGATCCTTGTAAAGAGCGACCCCATCCGATCTGGCAAGTTAAGCAACTTGGGCCCGCAGGTTCGATCCCGCTAGGAGCTAATTCCTTTTGCAGTGTCCAAAAACGGATAAAAATTTTTGCCTAGAGATATTTTTATGCGAGGAACACGAATCCGCTGTTATTTTTTCATGAAAAATTTTGTAAAAAATAGAAATTTTAATTTTTAATAAATTAAAAATCGTGATATGAGTTCATGTTTTGAGTTAGACTCAATAGAAAAAAAGCTTAACTGTAAAATGTAAAATTTCTATTGAGTCTAACTCAAAACATGAACTCATATCACGATTTGTAATTTATTAAAAATTAAAATTTCTATTTTTTACAAAATTTTTCATGAAAAAATAACGGCGGATTCGTGTTCATCACATAAAAATACCTCTAGGCAAAAACTTTTATCCGTTTTTGGACACTGTAAAAGGAATTAGCTCCTAGCGGGATCGAACCTGCGGGCCCAAGTTGCTTAACTTGCCAGATCGGATGGGATCCCTCTTTACAGGGGTCGGGGAACTTTTTTAGGATTATGACTGGAAACAAGCTCTAGTATTTGCGCTTCCGTTTTAAAGCTCCAGGTTCGAATCCACCCAAAGGAGTATTTTTTTGTCTTTAAAAATTGTTTGAATGCAAAAAAATTTCGAAAGGCAAAAGGATTTCTCCTTCGGGTGGATTCGAACCTGGGACTTTAAAACGGATGCGCAACTCCCTAGCCATTAAGCATCGAGGCCATTTGTAAAAGATGTTTTGAAAATAACTAAATAAATAACCTAACTAATTATAATTAGCTCATATCTCCTCAGGAATAGATTTTCAGCAGCTAATTTTTTCATTTTTAACGCCAAGTCGGGTATGCTCTACAAAACTATGTAGATCTCGTCAAAAATTTTCAGACGGAGTTCGGACGTGTTCCTTGTAAGATAACTTAAATTTTTGAAATTATGGATTTGAGGAAGTTTTTTTGATTATTTGAGAGTGGAGAACCTTTTTTTTATTTAGATTTTCTATTTTTGCATCAACTTTTCATATGCTTTTTTTGCCCTAGGGTTAATTGCCTATCGGAAAGTGGATTGTTACGTAGGTTAAGGCTAAGGAGTAAATTAAGAATGTATAGCTGACGGATGGGGAACTAAAATAAAGACATGAATTCTTAGAAAATATTTCACATGAAAAAGAAGTCAGTCATGGGGGAAAAGTACAGTAGTAATCGTTTAGTAAATACACAAATCTAGAAAATCAGGGAAATCTAGAAAATTTAGTGAAATGTCTAATCGCCGATATTTTTAATCTTATGTTTTTATATATAAATCTGTTTTTTTTACACGATTGACAAAAGATTGGAAGAAAGTAAAAGAAGGAAAGCTGTGCTTTCAATAGTGATGCAACGAAATCCAAACTCCGAATTCCGGTGCCCGAATTTCAACGCCGGATTTTAATTTTTTGTGATTTTGATTTTTTTTTCAAGGAGAGGTGCAGATAATAGGTCATTCTCGGTCGAAAAATTTTTTTGCCGAAACAGCCTATATAAGGGTAAAATCATGCGAAAAATCGATTGCGCGCATTCCCGAAGCGTAAAAATGCTTCCTTGATCTGATTCAGGGAAATAAGAATGTGTATTGAAGCGAAAATCCAACATGTATTAATTTTCCTGAATCAGGGTCAGGGAAGCGTTTTCAAGCTTCAGGAATGCACGCAATCGATTCCCCGCATGAAATTATCCCCAGAAATATGATTTTGAGGGAGAAATTTCAAAATTTTTCGATTTTCGCTTCAATACACACATCTTTTTCCCTGAACCAGGGTCAAGGAAGCATTTTCACGCTTCGGTAATGCTTGCAATCAATTTTTCACATGATGTTACCCCTATATAGACTGTTTTGGCAAAAAATATTTTTCGACCGAGAATGACCTAGTATCTGCACACCTCCTTTCAGAAATTTGTAGAAAGTATAGAAAATTTCTCCATTATCTTCTCTCGATAACATTTTCGAATCTGAAGCTAGCTATATCCTGATAAATTGTTCTAGCTGTAAAAGGATTATAACTGTTTAAAGAAATAAGAACTTGCACTTTTCCTTTTAATTCACACGTTTCCAACTCAAAACACATGTTCTTCGAAATATCCCTTTTTTCTTATTTCATTTGACGTGTTGACCACGAGATCAACCCTTTTCCATTAGCATAATTTTTTTGGCTTTTCTCCAGGATTTTTCTCTCTCATTTTTATACCTCTGCTCTCCCTCCCACGTGATTTATAACGTCATTAAATTAGAGAAAAAAATTCGCAAATTCCTGAATACTCCATTTTTATAATGAAAATTCATGAAAAATTTCTTTATACATGTGTACACATGGTGTACTCATGTGTACACATGAGCACACGATGTGTACCATATGTCGGCAAGGGGGGAGGGAACCTCCGATTAGTTGGTCCCCCCTCAATTTTGGGTTCATGAGTGAGTGGGTCAGGGGAGAGACTCTTCCCTTACCGACCAGTGTTATCCCATGTACACATGTGTTGTGTACACACGAGTGAAATCGTCGTAGGAATTGAATTTGAATTTATTACCTTTATAGATTTGTTGACAAANCACATGTGTACACATAAGTAGTCGTGAGTTGAACACATTGACCCAAAAAATTTCTTTTGTCGTGAATAACAAATCTACAAAGGAAACAAACTCAATTCCTGCGTTGATTTCGGTCGTGTGTACACAACATATGTGTACATGGGACAACACTGTGGGGGAGCACTAATTGCAATTGTGCTCGTCTCGACGCGCTTCGATACGTCTCGACGCTTTTTTAAATTGCGAATATTTTTTCAGGATAAACGAATTTTCGAATGTTGTCTTTTACATATTTATGCATCTTATTATGGACTATAAATTTGCTTAAGACCACATTCAATAATTCGTTGACCCTGAAGAATAAAACCGTCTCGACGCCATCTATGCAATTAGTGCTTATTGGAAATCGTCGAGACGAATTAGTGGAGGCCCAAAGTTGCTTCGTACGTGGCATTATGCTAAAAAATGATTTTTTAGTCAAAAAATTGTTATTTGAATGTCGAATATTCATCAAATTCTACATTTGGTGTATACTTTTGCACCAAAAAATATGGGGTATTTTCAAAAAAAGAAAATTTATCTACAAGAAAAAAAGCAAATTTCGTAATGTTTTCAGGAATACCGTGTTCAATTATGCCCTCTCGATTAGAAAAAGAAATTTAGTTGTTCGAACTCGGAAATGACCCGAATACAGAAAAAATCCTGTGGGATATACTTTTGCACCATAGTGTATATGTAAGATGGAGTAGTGTTCGTCGGCCACAAAAATATGGCTAAAAGTTTTTGGAGGATTTCTTAAATTTGTTGAATAGTTTATCCGCGTGAATAATCCGAGCATTTTTCATGCTTGATTTCATTGAAATAATGAGAAGTATAATGTACCATTTATGCATCGTTCACTTTTTTGATTAGTGAACGTGGAGAGACAAAATGAGGCATAAAATTTTAGAAGAATCTATTACGGCTATCGGGATCTCCCTGGATTGTTTCACTTCAATGACGGATAAATGAGTTTTTGCCTAGAATTGCGTCTATTTTGTGTGAGTGCGTATGTGTCATCCCATCTACGAAATCATCAACGTGGGTATGATTGTTCTATGGACTATGAAACTTTAACCCATTCAAATTTTTCGGGTTATTTTTAACTTGGTAGTACTTAGTCTATATCCATCTATGAGTAAATAATGAAACTTTTTTATAGTTTTAAGGATCTTCTTAATTTTCATATAGTATCAAAAATTGCTTATATAAACCCACTTAGGAAATATTTTTGGATTCCTCCATAAATTATCTTTCAAAAAGATAGAATCGTTATTTTTAACTTGGTAGTATTTAGTATTCAAAAAGATAGAATCGTCATTTGGCCTAATCTTTTCCACCCCACAACATTATTATAACATTAAGTAGTCGTTTTACAAAGTTGGTTAGGTGTAGGCGAAGTTCTCAGTTTCCATTTTTTATTTGATAAAATTTATAACTGACAGGGAATCATAGGATACAGTGAATCAATAAATAACTTGTGCACAAGCTCTTCGTTTCAATATTCAAACTCGTTTGAAAATTTTTTTTCGCGATTTTGTTTCGCTCATAACTTTTTATGATTAGATTTTCAAATGGTGCCGTAAAAGCAAAAAATGCTCCAAATTTTGTGCTCTATAAGATGGCGTCAACCATAGGTGCACAAGTAAGGGGGGGGGGCAATTTCCCTCAAGTACGACATGTTTTTGAAATTTTTTTGAAAATGACATGTTTTTGACCTTTTTTGGTCGCCAAACGTATTTTTGATTAAAAAAAACCATGTAAATTTTGGTAAAAAAACATGTCATCTGGGCCAAAATACGACATGTTTTTCACATTTTTGCCCCCAATACGACGCCATAGGGGGTGAACAGTCCTCCCCCCTCCCTCCTCCCCGTTGTGCGGAGAGGACTCCCCAAAAGTGGACTGATCCTTTAACATTTGAACTTATTCTATAAAGTTTTATTTTTTTCGAAAAAAAAATTGTATAGCTTTTACTCATCACATCTCTATTATGAGTCATAGCTGTTTTTTTAACCTTCTTTTTTTTAAAAAATCTTTTGAATCTGAATTCATTAATTTTTATTCATGTGTAAAATTAGTCATCTCTTGCCATTATCACATCAGTACGAAAAAATCTTTTTTTTTCAAAATTGTATTATTACTTTTTCTCACACTCGGTACAAATTTGTTCCAGAAAATTTTTCTGACAATTAATACGATTTCATCCAGAAATTTTTCTTTTAACAATTAGCACTATAATTTCTCGTTTTATAGTCTATTCAAGATTTTTAATCAAAAAATTTCTTCGTGACAATAGATGCTAAACTTGAACGGAAGTAGGCTTACTCTTACTAAAGGATTTTTGAACAATAAACTACGACTTCCGAATTATGACAATTGCTCTCTTTGTATAAGAAACAGTATAGTTAAGTACAAGCCGATTATTCTAGACTTTATATAGATGGGTTGGACTATTGAAAATTTTTAACAATAAAACATCTGACTATTACTTTTTGCTTCCATTGTTAAGTTCGATAATGCTAAGTACATCTATTCATGGGCTTGTAAATCTGAAATCTGAAATCATTCCTTGACGCATCAAGTTTGACTAAGTTGGCTAGACTTTTCTTTTCCCTTCTTCCAATGGTATTAAAAAATTTTAATAGCTGATTCATTAGGACTCTTTACGTAATTAGAACCTTTTGATGAATGTAAGTGCGTTAACTCGTAGGTAGTCTTCAAAGATCATATGAGTGTCTAAGAGATACATTTTGATTATATAAAGATGGGAGGATGGTAAGGAGGTATCAGTTGTAGTAGAAATTTGTCATGTGGTTAGCGTAGGCAAATGTTTTGAGAAGCATAGAAGAAATATGTCTAATTTGTTTCGAGATTGCCTAGATCTAGTCTAGATTAAGTTGATGTAATCTATTAACTAGATTTATCTATTTCTAGAATATCTAGTCAAAATGGACTAGAAAATATAGTTTAAGTCTATAGAATTTTACGCGTAATTTGTTGAATTTATGAGTAAATTAAAAAATTTTAGCTGGGCTCGGTCACTTGGAACTGTTGGGAATAACAAATAGAAACTAAAAATGTCTAGTAATAATTCTATATTTTTTGCTCTATGCTCTAGTATTTTGCTCAGTGCTGGGGTTCTTTCATTGAAATGTTTGGAAAGTGATGAGCATGTAGGTTTTTATGTCGAATATTACGATGATAAATTCCCATAGAGTGCTTTTAAAAAATCGAGGCTAGATTTATCTAGACAAATTCTAGCATAGCTCTAGTCTAGATCTAGACTAGTCTTAACCAAGCCTTAATTAAATTTCTATATGCCTATCTATAAAACATTTTTAGGGCAACCTAACAGAAGTCATAAACCCCAACTTCCAGTATTGCGTCCTAATTAAACAGCACCAAACCGTATTAGCCGCCGGTGGAGTCGAGTTAGAAACCGCCGAAAACGCTGTCACATTCGCTTTTTCTGAGCAAGAACCAAATTACCAACTTTTGTCAGTATGTCTATTTGAGGTAAAATTTTTGTTTTTATATCTTATATAATCGTTACTAATTTTAGAAATACGATTGGCCAGCACTTTTCCAGACGTACATGCCATTATCATCAGGCTATGCTCCTAGAGTAAATCTGGTGTTTCGGTGCATGTGCAACAAAGATTTGTGTAATCATCCCAAAAATTTCGGCAGTCTCTAATAGCTACTATACAGGGTGATCCAGATGGATATCTGATAGCTACTATACAGGGTAATCCGATGAACAATGAAATAAAATTTGATATCTCGGCATAGGAAAAAGATTTTTATATGCGTTTTTTTGCAAGTTATTAATCACATGACCGACTTTATCTTTAAAATATTTTCATGATTTTTGAATAAGGCTGTGTATTGAAACGAAAACCTGAATTTTTCCCTTAAGAAATTTTTGAAAAATAACAACGTCATTTTATAGAGCGCATTGAAAAATGGTAGTTCCCCAAAAAATCTTGTATAGTTTTTGAGATAGTGAATTTCAAAGTTTTTAAGAAATGGTCAAAAAATCGATTTTTTATAGGACCATTTATGAAGAACTTTGAAATTCAGTATCTCAAAAATTATACATCTGTTTCACAAAATTTTTGGGGACTATCGTTTTTCTATGCGCGCTACAAAACGGTATGGTTATTTTTCAAAAATTCCTTAAGGAAAAAATTCAGATTTTCGCTTCAATACACATACTTATTCAAAAATCATGA